>JARHVA010002781.1:662500-962500 GCA_037957365.1 Torreya grandis | reverse complement strand
TGAAATACCAGTCTCTTTCAAGTCTGGTTCATGCCCTAGTTTAAGTTTTCAACGGCCTTTTATTTTGGCCTAGTTCTTCGCTCGGTTCAAGCACCTCATTTCAATACCGTTGAACCATCGTACTGTTGAACCATTGAACCAAATTTTTGGTTCAACAGACTTGGTTCAATAGCTTAAGTTCAAGTGGGTTTAGTTCATGGAAGTTTATCAACCATTGAGCTATTGAACCATTGAAGAATTATTTTGGTTTAATAGACTTGGTTCAACGTACTTGGTTTGAGACATAAAGTTTAATGCCCTAGTGGAGGGCTGGCACTTCAAATGAAGAGGGCCCAAGTTCATTGTAGTTTGGTTTGAAGTCAAGGTTTAAATGAGTTCAATGAATTTAACTAGGTCCCAAATTCCTTCGGCCATGGCTTAACAGCAAAGCAAAGGGGCGGACACGGCTTATTTCAAAGGCAAGACGCGGACATAATTTTTGTGGACTTTTGTCTATGAGAAAACATCCGTAGACAAAAGTCCACAAGGAAATAGTTCATGAAAACATTCAAAGCCCAAGGAGTAGTCCAACAAGTTAAGCAAGTCTGGAAAAAACAAAGGGCCGTTCGAAACATTCAATGGGACTATTCGAGGACTTTTTCAAAGGACCCATCGAAATAACAAGGTAGAAGATAGCCCGACTGGGTGTTAAGACATCAAGCAAGCCACAAAGAAGTTAAAGAAGGTCCAAGCTAGCAGGCCTGAGGATGTCCTACATGGACGTCAAGTTTATAAATGGAAGATAGTTGTTTATTTTAAAAGACAAAGGAGAGTGCTAACCAGAAGGAGCTCAAAACATAGCGACCCATTAGAAAGTTTGCCCAAGGGGCCGAATGAGCTAGTTAAGACAAATGAAGAAAAAGACAAAGTAGAAAGCATGGTTCTAGTAGGTCCCTTTTAGAAGGATGACATCAACAACAATATTTTTCTTCTTCCTAATGGGATGCGACATGTCCACTTCCAAGCAAGAAGCACCAATGAGTCTCCTCTTGGCTTTTCCATATAAGTTTGTGAACTTGGCCATTTGTAATGATCTTCCACATTTTGCTAAGGCACAACCCTGGCAAAACAAATTCATCCAAATCAAATAAAATGTAGTTTTACCTCCATCTGGATAGATATTTTCAGAGTATGTCTTGAATGTTTTTTTGTGTCCAATCATTGTTTCCTTGATGCTCTCACAGGTTCAACACCAACAGACTTGTTATCTACAAGGTGCCATTTCTACAGCTGAAAGGAGAAGAGTTGTATTTGAGAAGACTAGAATAGAGGAAGTTACTTACAGTGTGAATTCCATAGCGCCTTGGTGAATCTTTGTCATGTTTTTCCATTATAGCCTCCCTACCAGTTTCTTGCATTTTGGTCCTTCTACCAAGTGAGTAGAGTATGTTTGCAATTATCTGATTTCAAGTGTGGATGTGGGAAGGTCATCTTATTTTGGTGTATCACCTCTTTAGAGTAGGTTTGTTTTCTTGCATTTTCCTCCCTTTTCATCCCCCTAATTTATATGTATATATACATAACTATATCTTGCACTTGCTAGAACAAAGAACGATACATCAGAGGGAGCTAGCCCTTAGCTAGAGACTCTCCCCTCCTACTTCACCATCCCATAGGTGAGAGGGGAGTTTCCATGTTGCGAGGAGAACACAAGAGTTTGACCTCCTATCACTGGGTGTACTTTCCTACATCAACAGTTTTGGCATGCCCAGTGGGACTAATTGGGATAGGTTTTGTCTAAAGAATTGAAGAATTTTGGTGTGTTCTTCAACCAACCAGCCTTTAGAGGCTTCTACATCAAACACCAATGGTGAGTCTAAGTTAAATCAACTAGTTATGTAGTTCTAGTACCATACCATCAAGTTTTAGCACCTGGCATCAATAGTTTTGGCATGCCCAGTGGGACACACAGTTTGACAATGCAGTAAGTTATCAGGATTGATGCTAGTCATGTTACAACAAATCGAGTTTTTTTAGCATCTACTGACTCTGAGTTAAATCCATTGGTTAAGTAGCCTGGTGCCATCAGAGATCATTTCTTGTATGTATACTTCTTTTGCACAAAATCATGGGTCTTGTTTTCCTTCATGTGAATATTATTAGGCTCCACATATTTATGCAATCCCCTCAAGTGGCTCTCCTAGTAGCCATGCAACTATAAAGGAAATGGCACTGGAATTTGAGAGGCAGACAAAGGAAATTGATAGGCTAGAAGAGCAATACAAATATCAGTAGGAGCTGATGTATAAAGAGGAGTGCTTGTTTAGGCAAGCACAGGCCTTGCAGTCCATGGAGAAGGAGGTAACAAAATGGAGAAATCCATCTATTCAAGGTAGTCAACCTTATGCATCCCCTCTTAATCTAAATAAAATCACCTCTTTTACACCAAATCCTTTTTATCAGATTGAACTTGCTCACTCTAGATCATCAAATGCAGCTACTCCCAATCCCGGGTGCTTGGCTTTCCAACAAATGGCATTAGAGTAGCCTCCCATGGAGATGAATCTTCTAAATTCCTCATCTTGTGAATCTCTCATTAAGAAGAGAACCACTAGCTAGCACATCCCTCTTTAAAAGGCTCCTCCAATGTAGCAATAGTGTTTTCCTTGCATTCCCCAACCTCCCCAAGTCCTTTAGCATAATGTGTAGATTTTGGATTGGAGAAAGGAATGCCAGGAACCAGCTCTAAGCTTTGGAGAGGATCATGCTGGTGATCTCCAAGAAAGACTCTTTCAAGACAACCTAGCCAAGCAAATTGAAGATTTAGAGGCCAAGATGAAGCTGCTCCTTGATAGAGAGATTAAACTTCTAGACCTTGTAGAGGAGCCCCAGGACCTTGTGGAAATAAAGTTGTTGTCTATTTGCAGGGGCAAAATTCTAATTCAGAGATCCTGAACTGGGGAAGAATGGTAGAATCATGGGGCAAAGAAGAAGAGAAGAAAGGTTTTTCTCAAAGCCTTGAAGAAGCTAAAATTGCTCCTGCTCATGATAATGCTGGAGACCTCCAGGAAAAGTTTTTCCAAGAAGATCTGGCCAGAGAATTGCGGAGTTGGAATCTAGAGAGAAATTCTTTAGCCAATGTGTAATGGACGGTTCAGACCAAATAGCACATTCTATGTTTGAACACACCCCACCTACACATTTCCAAGAGAGTTATCAGGCTGCACCTGATATTGATGAAGTGCTAACCAAGTGGAAGGAGGAGAATCATTCAATTCTAGCTCAAGGACTATTTCCTCTTCCACATGTTTTCTCCACTTCACCCCTTCTCAATGAAGAACCTATTTTGCAAGAGGTAGGTGAGGAGCAAAAGATCCAATCTACAAGTCTTCAAGAGGCTATCATGGGCAATAATGAATAAGAAATCATCATTGATGCTCCTTGTGAAGACCTTATCAGTAGTAGAGAAGATGCAGGTCTTGCATATATGCAGATGTTCCAGCAATACAAAGAGGGACAAATGCATGGTAAGTTCTCTTCCCCTCTATTTGATGAACATCCTTGTTATTTTGATGAGGATGACTACATTGAAGAACCTAAGAAAGAGGAGGACCAGGAGGATATTTTTGAAAATCTAGATATTCTGATCAGCAAAGAGGAAAAAAAGAGGTATGTCTTCCTAGAGGAATGCAAGGAAGAAGAGAGCTTTAAAGAAAGAGGTGATGTTCTATGGGATGAGAAATCATTTTGTGAATCCATTTTAGACATCACCATAGTCACCCTTCTTCAAGAAGGCCAAAAGGAAGTAGAGGATGAGTCTGATAGAGTTTTCAGTGAGGCAGAAGGAAACAAATCAGACCATGATACATTGCAGAGGAATTGTGCAGATCAAGGGGCTTATGGTGATGAGTCAATAGCCATTGATTTCTTGGTGAAGAGCAACAATATTAGGGACTAGCATTTAGTAGGCTTCTAAGGACAAGTAGATTACATATATGTCAGAGGCATGTTTGATTTTGATCCTCTCAGATACTAGCCAATTTAGGTGGTAGGCAGGAAGAGTAGGTCACCAACTCTCTTTTCCATTTAGCTATTTACCTGGCACCATAAATCTTCTCACCAGGAAGGGGACTTGAGAAGTTTTCCTTTTGATCGAGGAGGGAGGTGAACTATCCTGGTTAGCTATACATAATAGTTTATTTTCCTGCTTTCCTTAAGTATAGTTTGCACAGGTAGTGTTTTCTAGCCTTGTGTGTTTCCCTTTGCATGTGGGATAAAAGCTTCATGTTTGATTCTCAAACGTTTCAGGCTATTGTTAATTCTCTCATAACTGCATCTAACTCCACACCCAATGGATTTTAAGGTAACTGGTTCTAAGCATAGTAGGCATGCTTCCCCTGTGAGTCACCATTTCTTGACCAAATTTTGCCCATGGGCAAAATTGTGGTCAAATTCTTCCTTGCTATGAAATACCAATCTTTTTCAAGTCTGGTTCATGCCTTGGTTCAAGTGTTCAGTGACCTTTTGTTTTGGCTTGGTTCTTCACTCAGTTTAAGCACCTCATTTCAATATCATTGAACTATCGTACTATTGAACCATTGAACCAAATTTTTGGTTTAACGGACTTGGTTCAACGTACTTGGTTCAACGGCTTAAGTTCAAGTGGGTTCAATTCATGGAAGTTCATTAACCTTCGTATCATTGAACCATTGAACCAAATTTTTGGTTCAACAGACTTGGTTCAATGTACTTGGTTTGAGACATAAAGTTCAACACCCTAGTGGAGGGCCGGCACTTCAAATGAAGAGGGCCCAAGTTCATTACAGTCTGGTTCGAAGTCAAGGTTCAAATGAGTTCAATGAATTTAACTAGGTCTCAAATTCCTTTGATCATGGCTTGACACCAAAGCAAAGGGGTGGACATGGCTTATTTCAAAGGCAAGATGCAGATAGAATTTTTGTAGACTTTTGTCTGCAGGAAAACATCTGCAAACAAAAGTCCATGGGGAAATAGTCTGCAGAAACATTCAAAGCCTGGGGAGTAGTCCGATGAGTTAAGCAATTCTATAGAAAATAAAGGTCCATTTAAAACATTAAATGGGACTATTCAAGGACTTTTCTAAAGGACCCATCAAAATAACAAGGTAGAAGAGTGCTTGACTAGGTGCTAAGACATCAGGCAAGCCATGAAGAAGTTAAAGAAGGTCCAAGCCATCATGCCTGAGAACGTCCTATGTGGACCTCAAGTTTACAAATGGAAGATAGCCATTTGTTTTAAAAGACAAAGGGGAGTTATAACCATAAGGAGCTCAAAACATAGTGACCCACCAGAAAGTTTGCCCAAGGGGCTGAATGAGCTAGTTAAGAGAAATGAAGAAAAAGACAAAGTAGAAAGCATGGTTCCAGCAGGTCCCTTCTAGAAGGATGACATCAAAAATAGTATTTTTATTCTTCCCAATGGGACGCAACATGCCCACTTGCAAGTAAGAAGTGCCAATGAGTCTCCTCTTGGATTTTCCATATAAGTTTGTGAACTTGGTCATTTGTAATGATCTTCCACATTTTGCTAAGGCGCAGCCCTAGCAAAAAAAATTTCATTTGAATCATATAAAATGTAGTTTTACCTCCATGGTGATAGATATTTTCAGAGTATGTCTTGAGTGTTTGTCTATGTCCAGTCATTATTTCCTTTATGCTCTTACAGGTTCAACACCAGCAAACATATTATCTACAATGTGCCATTTCTACAGCTGAAAGGAGAAGAGTTGTATGTGAGAAGACCAGAACATAGGAAGTTGCTTATAGTGTGCATTCCACAGTGCCTTGGTGAATCTCTATCATGTTTTTCCATTATAGCCTCCCGACCATTTTCTTACATTTTGGTCCTTCTACCATGTGAGTAGAGTATGTTTGCAATTATCTTATTTCATGTGTGGATGTGGGAAGGTCATCTTATTTTGGTGTATCACCTCTTTAGAGTAGGTTTGTTTTCCTGCATTTTCCTCCCTTTTCATCCCCCCAGTTTATATATATATATATATATATATATATATATATATATATATTTTACACTTGCTGGAACAAACAACGATACATCAGAGGGAGCTAGCCCTTAGCTAGAGACTCTCCCCTCCTGCTTCGCTGTCCCACAGGTGAGAGGGGAGTTTCCATGTTGTGAGGAGAAGACAAGAGTTTGACCTCCTATCACTGGGTGCACTTTCTTGCGTCAAGATTTTCCTAAAATTTTCAAGTAAAAATATAAAAAAATTATATAAATACATCTCAAATTTTTAAAGATTATCATACTAATTTTAAAAATTCATTCAAAAACCCTAGTTGCATCTACTAGCTCCTAGTTATTTTCTAGTAATTTTCAAATCATTTTTTGAATTTCTAGTTGAATTTTAAAATACAAAAATCACTTCAAATTTCCAAAATTCATAGTAGTTTCAAAAAAAAATTTACTCAAAACCCTAGTTGCATCTACTACATCCCATTAAATCAAACACTTTCCCATAAATTTTTGAATTTTTACTTGTATACTTCAATCATAAATTTAACTTTAATTTCAAAAATTCATAGTATTTTACAAAACTATCATTGTTACATCCCTAGTTGAATGTAATAACACCTATTTTATTCTTGAGGTATCACCTTACATCCATAATCAAATTGAAAAAATTATTCTCACTTATGTACATTTTCTACTTACATTTCTTATAAATAACAAGGAAACCATAATGGGTCCCATCATGTACATGAATGATGAAGTTTATCATATGCTAGTACAAAGCTTGATCCTTTGTAATTCATGATTATATTTCATTATATGGGATGATATTACAAAATTCATTTCCAAAAATGCACAAAATTTCAAAATTATTTTTACATATTCTCTTTTGTTCATACGAAATAATTACCAACTACATTTTGTTAAACACGTTTGAAATGTTTTGTTGCATGTAAAAAGTTTATATGCCTTTATGAAAAAATTCATGATCTCTATCCTTTAATTTATATCTCTCATATGGATAAATTTTCAAGTTTATCATGCTGAACACATTAGAAATGTCATAGCACATGTCAAAGTTTCTAATGCATTCATGCACATGTTTATGCATTTTATCCCTTGTTTATTATCTCTCATGTGAAATTTTCTCTATAATGATATTTATATATAATTTATAATTCCACTTACATGAATTTTAACCCATATACATGGTTTTTACCTAGATGTATATTCCTCCTTAGACACTCTCGTTTCAATGTCATATTTCATGTAGAGGAAAGAAATCCCTTTGCCTCCTCTCCCTCAAGAGCATGATAGCTACTTTCCCTCTTACTAGGGCCATGATATCACCCCAAAAAATGTTGAGGTACCATATACTATTTTTATTATTACATACATTTAGCATATAGATTATTCAAACCAACTTCAACATATGTGATTACATGTTCAATCAGAATCAACTAGGGTTTACATTTATGAGACTCTAAGGGATCACATCACCAATATGAGAAATTTAATTTCAGATTTACAAACATAGAATCAGCTATTACATGATAAGATAACAACATTCAAAAATTAGATTATAATACAAAAACCTCAAATTCACCTTAGTGTCAGTCATGCATATGCACCTTCACCTAATCAATTGGTTGAAAGCAATGTTACATATCAAAACACAAAATTATAACAAAGTAAATCTACAACTATTGATTCAAAAATTATTCAAAGGTTACATAAGAGTTTAAATGAGGTACTGTAGGAAATGATTAAATCTAAGTTGATCAAACTACCTCCTCTATATCCAATGAGAAGATCTAGATAATTTTGTGCAAATCATATAATGCATGAACATCACACATATTCATGTTTGGAATTAAAACAACATATATAATAGATAATTGTAAATAAGGACCCTATACAAGGGAAATCAATCAAGAATTCCAAAATGACATAGGAACACATTCACAAAGGGTCAAATTTATAAAGTATACAAAAGTGGTTACCAAAGCATATTTTAGAACAACAAAAGGATCAAAAATCAAAGTATGAGCAACAAATAGTAAGACAAGCTAGGTAAATAATGAAAAAAATGCAAATCTACCTCTCCATAATGAAGCTCAACTTTTAAAGTAGTATGGGTTTGGTAAAAAATATATACAACAGTTTGATTATCAAGGTTAAGGGTTGGGTAAGTAGGCCCAAGGCATCACCACTCATATTCTCATAGCTGATAATGTTTGTCACCAAGGTTTGGGATTTATTCAACATCTTAAGAAAAATCATTCACAGATATAATTTAACAAATGAAAATGTCTAGATACAACAAAATTCAACACTAGAATTCTATTGGTTCAAAATCAAGATGATAATGATGAGTGAAAAAATATAGTTTATTATGATTTTCAAGATATTGACTATGCATCTAAATATTTAGAGTCATATTCTTAGCCATTGCTTTATTCCTCACAATCACTTGTAATTCCCTTTTTTGGTACAGGACACCATGATAGGGAGTCTCCCATAACACTCATCAGTTAGTATCATTCCTTCCTAACATACGTGTATATAGTTTCTCATCAATTTATTGTACATAGTATACTAAATGATTGATTTTACATAGTTTATAACATTTCAAAATATCCAAAAACATTCAAATATGTTAAAAAAACAAAAACATTTTTACTATATGCATCATCCATTATTTACATTGCTAATATCATGTTAGGACTTACATTTGCTATTCTATGCTTATTGTTTGTCGATTTATCTACATTACCATGCTTTACTTGATCTTTTTTGAGTGTGTGTAGGGACATCCAACTACTTGATTGCTTCACTCTACCCATTGAGGGGGCATCCTACATTTACATTTGAGACACACTTTGATATACATACCCATTAAGAGTATATTTTACATGACTACACCATCCAGGTTATGTCATTCCTATACCACACACTATAGTTATCATGTTGACATAAATTACATACTAGTTTACACAAATTACCATATCAACACTCATTAGTATATTGCACTTTTGTATTTATTATAATATACCTAATCTTTTAATTCATGTCATTCACACTTTCCATTCTTTCTTTTATTAGTTATATGCAATTATATTTTCCAATATTTACATGCTTTCCTTCCTTTCTTAGCATAAATTGATGTGATTGCATCTCTAGTTCTAGTTTTGTTTATTATGTGTGCCTTACGATATTTGCCAATGTACTTTAATTTTATTCATGCATGTTTACCTTTGGAAATTTTATAATATCCCTTCATGCCAATCTTTGTTTGTTTCAAATTTTATGTGTATGTGTTATTTGAACATGCCTTGTATGCTTGCTTTCTAGTATGAGTGACATGTGCTCATATCCCTTGTTTGCCTGACCCTTTCTCCACCCTTGTATGATTCTTACTTATTTCTCTATGTTCTTGTTTTCTTGATTTATTTTCTTATTTTTACAAAGCCATGATCCATATCATGCATTTTCCTTGCTTTCTTGGATTCCATGATGGACATCATGCTCCATCCCTCGTTGATAACTAACATCTAAAATTTATAATTCCAATTAAATAAATTGTACATACTTTTACATTGGTATATCTATCTAGTCATACCCCTATTGATCTAATAATCTCTCAATACAAACAATGATATATATAGATATATATTGTCAAATTTCATTGCTATATCATGTATCTATGCAACATAACACAATTGCAGGACTCTTTTCTTCTAAGGGCAATCATTGTAGGTTTAATCATTCCTACCCTTATAAGATGGGGGGAAAAGTGGTTTTATCATAGAGATCAAAGCTCCTAGTATTCAAATTAGTAACATTCAAATCACCTAGTTCAGAATCCAAAGGTCAAACAAGTCAGAATAGAATAGAAAAATAATGATAATTCTAGATCAATAAATAGTTTTAGCAAGGATAATAGTTCTATAAATGTATATAATTTACAAAAACAAGGGTGTCATCATTTTGTTTCTCTTGTATAACTATAAAAACACTTAGGTTTTCCAAAAATAGGGAAATGTTTAGTCTAAATACAATTTTTTCACATTGAGTTTAGTTAGAATCAGCAGCTTAATACAATTTTCTTAGAGAATATAGATATAGGGGGTTATCATACATGACATGATGGTTCTAAATTTTATTTTTAGATTATGAAATTGACATAATTTATAGATCATAATCCATGTTGAAAACACAAGTGATTGGGTTAAATGTGCATGATACATTGGTCTTCTCTTATTTTCTGAGTTAAGTTTATTATTTAGGCATTCTCAGTAGTTACATGCCTTAACCCATTTACAGGTGGTTGGAATCACTTTAAAGTTAAACTTTCATACAAGTTTAACTTTTCAAGCACTTGATTTACTAAGTTTGAATTCATATAAGCATAGTAAATTAGTTTTAGAGTGGCTTTCATATAAGCCTCACCTCCATCTTTTGAAATGGCCAAGAGTGTCTTAGTTTCAAGTAGACATTTATGCTATCCATGCCACATTTTTAGATTTACAATACATCAATGGGTTCCATGAGCCATCTCATATGACATCTATTATATACTAGTACCACTTCATAGCTTCACTTAGTGGGAAATGATGGAGCCAAAGGTATAGCCTTTATATTCTTAAGCCACCTATTTAGAGGGATCAGACACATAGTCCAGACATAAATTATCACATGCATGATTCATTAGATTTACTTAGTAATAAATGATGGAGCCAAAGGGTAAGTCTTTTTATACTTGATCCACCTATTTAGAGGGATTGGATAGAAAATATAGACATTGATTAGCACACACATGATTCATTAACTTCACTTAGTCAATGACGATAGAGATAAAGGGCTAACCTTTGAATTATTGAGCCACCTTCTAGATAATTGAGCACTTAACTCCATTCATGATATTACTCTTGATTCAACACATGCTCAACATCATGTAGCATAATCTAGCATCATAACACATTTTTTATTAGTTCATGCATTCGATGAGGTGTATTCATTCCTTTCTCTTCCTCTTACTCAAATTTTATACATTCTTATTTTAGATATAGAATATATAGTAATAAAATATTTAATTTTATGTTTTCATTATAAATTCACACGTCAAAATATGCTCTTTCTGTACACATCTTCATGAGCTTCTCCCTTACAAGTAAGTTAAGGTATGCTTTTTTACTTTCCTTTATCCTAGAATTTTTATTTATTGCATCACTAAAATAAAGGGTGGGGGGGAAATGTATTCATATAAAATGCAAAATTTGATCACTTAAGCATGGCTAATTACACCCAATCCATAGGTCTTCCTAATTTCTTAGACAACCCTTCTAATCTATTATTTCATTGATTCACAGTCATCCAAAACCTTCTAAACTTAACCCTAATAGACCCAAGCAACTCTTTTAGGCCCAAATCCATCTCCCTAGGTCTCATTCGCTCTAGACAATAATGCCCAACTTGGATAGGATCATTAAAACCTAGGGTATCCTAATTTTCACATTATTATCTAATTTTATTTTTGGTCCTAATGATTAAATACTTTTAGATCATTATCCTTTTCCTTGTCATCCTAATGTGAATTCATTTATCCCATGATCATTATATTCCCTATAAAATGACATTCAAAGTCCATTTAAAAGGTTTGTCACTCATTTACAAGAGAAGAGCAAGAATATAATAAAGTACACTCAAGCACTCTTCCCTATTCTCTACATACATCCTTCCAAGATCATTTCAAGATTATTCAAACCATTGCACTAGTCCTTAGCCATCTGAAGTATATCTAGTTTTTCATCTAGTTGGATTTAATATACATATTTATACCAAGTAGTTCAATGGGAGAAATACATTAGTTTGATCCCTCCTTAGATTATTGGTATGTAGGTAATGTGCTCACACATGGGGTGTGAAGTGCATCTAGTGTATCCTTTACACACTAACCCCTTCTCTATCTTTCAATTTTTCCATTCAAGTTCAAGGACAAAGAGATCTTAGGGTTTTAAAGGTTAAAAGGTAGATGCATAATGAGCTCTGTATGCTTCTAGGCTTTGATATTTCACTAACAGGGTAAAATAGGCCTAATAAATATAACCCATAAATCTTAGACCACCTAAACAATATCACTAGAAAAAGACTACAATTTCAAACCATAGGGTATCCCACTTTTAACGGTCCTATTCAATCTATAAATGAACCTCAAGATCTAGTTTTTGACATATTCCTAGTCCTGTTCCTCCAGTATCAGACCCTATCTCAGTCTAAATCATTTAGAATAATGTAAGTTATATTTATCTTATTTATTACTATATTTAGAAAATACAAAAATACAAATCTATTTACACAAATTAGTTGCTTAACTCCTACATATTATTTATTGATTTACTTTGCTCAGACATGTTTATTTAACTAGGAATAAAACCCCATTATTTTAATAATAATAAAATAGGTGCTCATGTGGAATAATTAGAATCATAAACATTCAAATTTTATAGATATAATTTAAGAAAAAATTTACTATATGTGTGATTTCACATATCTTATGTATTTATGAATGACCTAATAACATGTCAAACACATAGGTGATGAAAAACCTAAGAATGAAGTAACTATAGATGTAAACACTACCATAAGTGGTAAAATAATCCCCCTAAAGGGGATTTATAATTTCTATGAAAACATCATATAAATTGTCATATGATTCTAGTCTCTATGTATGTACCCAAGGCTAGTAAGCAGTTCCATAGTACATATGTTCTCACATGACCCATTGTCCATAATAACATATTATATATTATGTGAGTCAATGAAATCACTTATGAACAAAGGCACATAGGTAGAATCATCATCAAAACATTTATTTTGATCAAATGTTATTTTAGGTCATTATATAAGGTTTATTTCCAATGTAACAATAAATCCATATGTAGGATGGGTCTCCTCAATTCTATAATTATAAAAATTATGGTGAGGGTGCACATTATAAGTCATATGTAACTCAAGATTATTATTGGTTTATTATACTACATTTTTTAGAAATGTGGTATAAAATATCATAATATTCATATTATTATATATTAACATCAATGAGATAAATATTATTGTTCTCTATTATACCTTATTTATCTAGCCAAACCAATTAATATATGATTATCCTGGTGATATATGCCAATCATGATATGTGTTGATATCAAATCCCATAGATTTTATATTTGTGATATCAACCTATATTTTAAAATGGATAGATATCATATTATAATGTATCAAAAAAACTAACATATTATAATGATGTTACAATAATCATTTAAACTACCTCTTTTGGAAAGCCAAAAGGATAATTATATTAGTAGGTTGTGAAACTTAATTAATCATTATATTAATCTCATTATTATTATCATGTCATTATTTTTAAAAGTTAGTTTTTTTTAAAAATTTACATTAGAATACATGGGAGAATTTCCTTGATCTTTAATTTTTTCATGAAAATTAGCTTAACATCATGAATTTTACTATTTGGAACATGTTATTAAAATGTTGGATATGTTTAAAAATTATAGAATCATGGATATAAACAAGTTATATTATATTTAATGTCTTATAATTCATTATTATCCATATTATTGTCATTTTTGAAAGAATATTTTTATAGGGAAGCACATAGTCACTAATGGACTCATTAGGTTCTTTATTGGGTTTTGAAAGTTGAGCATAAGATACCTTCGCACCCATATTGATAGATAAATAAGTTAGGGATTTATCAACCAAACTATTTTTAAAAAGTATTGATTAGAGAGGATGGTCATATATCATAAATCATAGTGCTTAAGGATCCTAGAAAAAATAAGAAACTTATTGTTAGATGCATAGATTAAATATGATTCAGGGAAAACTCTAAAATGTTGTTTTAGATCACCTTTACCATAAAAATGTGTAACATTATGTGAAATTAAATTATATATCTAATTCATGATTATAAATATATGGGACAAAAGCATTACAAAATAATCATTGAGAGTTTTTTGAATGACCCTATCTATGAGAACCTTGTTCCATTAGATTGATCTTGACTTGAAGATATAACATTTTTTTATAATCACTTTATTGGTAAAAATTTTATATTTAATATAAATATTTATTTTCAAATGATTTTTAATCCTATTGGTAACAAGAGTATAATGCATAAGGATAGCCACATAAATAATATGAGTAACTTGTGTTGCCCCTATAATAGGTGTGGGCATCACTTTTGTAACCGTAGGTGTTTAAACATGAATAATAGTAGTAGTAGTAATAATATTATGATCACCTATTTTATTTTATATGCCTCTAATACATGGATTTTTTTCAGTTAAAATTTTATCATGTCATTCTGAAATTATGGGTTCCTTAGCAGTCTTTTTATTTTCATCTCTAGTTATATGTAACAATGCATCAATTAAATGTGTAATCATTTAAATATACTTTTTAAGTTTACATTTATCTATATCATAAAAATGATCATGAAAACTATTATAATCATTTTATGTATAATATTTCACACTAATAACATCTTCCATTATAATTATGTTAAGGTTTTTCTTACGTAAATATGGGGAAATAGAACATTATACCTAAAATTCAAACCCTAAGAGAGGATAAATATGAAACCCTAAAGTAGAATAAACCTAGGACTTTTAATGATCAAATCAATGATTATTTTCACTATAATGTTTTACATATTTTGGATCAATGGGATCTAAATGAAGTAAAACTAAAGTATATTTATATTTTATAAAATATATAAATAATACCCTAATCTAAACTGAGAAATTCATATGTTTGTCTTGCATTTAAATGATTTAAAATTTAAAAATTAGGGGAGGTATATATTTATATGTTATAATATTTTTTTAAATCATAAAAATTGTCACTAATTGTGAAATGCTCTTTGTATGTGCTATCACTAGTCAAATTAGAAACTTATAGCTCAAACCATGCGTAGATTCTACTAGTTAATTGTGATACCTAAAGTAGCTTGAACTATCCTAACTCTAGTAGTAGTGTCCATATGTGTTTTATAGGAATATGGATTATGAAACACCTATGATTTAAATTGTAGATACTTATTATGTGTGTACTCACCTTTGGTCATGAGAAATAATCTCTACTTTCTTTCTCCTTTCATACAAACATTATTTATTATTTAAAATAAAATATAATCCTTGAAATATGGGATAATATTTGGGTTGGATAGACCCAACCACTCCTTTTTGAGTAATTAAGTGTTTCATACATTCCAATAATATTAATAGGTTTCAAACCTCATACAATTCTCCCACTTTTGTGTGTTTTAAAAACTATGATAAATTTATAATCCAATGCAATGCTCAAATTTTTACACTTTGCACCATGGAATTTTGACTATCATGTGTATATAAACATATCTCTAAGGATATTCATTTGAGGTTTTTTTTAGATATTTATGCCTTTTTTATATTTATTTAAGAGATTTTTAATTGTTTTTTAAATTTTTTTATGAATTTCCAAGTTAAATAAAGATCATGATTGATTTATATTTATTACTTAATTTTTTTTATTTCTTGTTGTGACTTACTCATAAAATATGTCTATCCAACCTGATGGATACTTCATTTTTTTAAATAGTCATTGGATGATTTATGATAATATCTATAGAGGAAAATACTTGTGGTTAATATAATATTATAAGCATTATAATTACTATTTTGGAAATTAAAATTAGTGATATTAGATATGAAGAAAGTCTATGTAGGAATATGGAATATTTTTGTGTAGACTAGGTTAATCCTAAATATATGTAACTAATGAATAGAGTTATCCAATACAATAAGAGGATAGATGAATATAGATAAAATTTACACAAAATTAAAATGTCTACACAATTTAAAATTATGTTAAAGTATTTCAAAGTTGATGTCTCCAAAGTGTATAATACCATATTTATGTGTCGACAAGTGCAATCTAGGGATTTTCTTTAGTTAAGGCTTGAGGAAATTACCAATGAAAAATACATTAGAATCCCACTCCCCACTTATAATTTTTATTATTTAATATTGAATAAATATGGTTTGGTTTCAAAGGAAATGTTTTATATTTATGGGTTTTTGGGGAAATGCATGGACACATATCCTAGATTTAATTCATAAAGATATGGAAAGGAATGGGTTTCCTTTTATTTTTTAGTCTATTATGAATATGTGGAGTAATAGCATCTGTATTTAATACTAACCTTTAAAATGAATTATAACTAGGATGAATTATTTGATGAAAAATTC
Organism: Torreya grandis; assembly: GCA_037957365.1. Classification (NCBI taxonomy): domain Eukaryota; kingdom Viridiplantae; phylum Streptophyta; class Pinopsida; order Cupressales; family Taxaceae; genus Torreya; species Torreya grandis. The sequence goes on along the minus strand of JARHVA010002781.1, from coordinate 946,205 downwards.
CAAACATATGAGCTGATATATTTACGATAGGGGTAGATATAATGGTTATACAAGAATCTAATTACTTGAGTAAAAAAATGAAAGATAAACATAAAAAAATAAACAAAAACTATAAAGATACAAGCCCAAAATAGGAAATTGGTAACATGTAACATTATCTAAAAGTAAATAAAAATACCCTAAACTTCAATAACCCTATTCAATAGAGTAACCTTACTATTTACCCATCTCCTCCTTATAAAGTAAGCATAGAATCCAATATCACCTCATTTTACTTCATTGATTATTTTATATTCCAATCACAAATCTTTAATTATCCTTTCAAGAAGAGAAAAAATTAGATGAATTCAAATTTTAATGGATTTCAAATCATTATTTTGAAGGGGAAAAAATATCTTCGACTAACAAATGAAAACATTATTCTATTTCTAGTGACACAAGTAGTCTTTAAAGCACTTACATAATTAATACCACGTAAAAAAATTAGTCTTAAAAAATATTGATGGATTTGTTCAAGGGAATTGAATCCTATGATCCATACATGACTTTATTTAAATATCATTTATTTTTTCACTGTTGGCATAGTTAGAAGTAATTCAAGATCTATGGAATTAAAATGATACATGTGGATGTAATAAATGGTAAGAAAAAATGATAGAACAACTTCACTTTTTGAATAAGAATGCCATTTAAGAACTGGTTCCACTTTTTAAAGAAAGAAATAGTATGATGTGTAAGTGGTTGTACCACACTAATTATGCATCAAATGTGTTAGGACCCTAATATCATAACCATATGCTATTATTATCTAATTTTAATATCATTGGTTAATTACATATATGCCCATTTCTATTTAAGGTTAACCCTTCACTAATAAGACTAGTTAATAATTTACTCAGTTACCTATTTAAGGTTGATCTTTGATTATTATATTTAGGGTTTCAAGGATATTACAATTAAATTTGTAGTTCTTATGTATTGATAATGTAATGAATGAAAATATTCACACATACATAGTGTAGACACTTAAAACTAGCCATAACTAGCCTTCGATTAGATTTCAGACCGATTCTTACCAACTATTGTAAATTAAGCCTATAAATCACTAAACATCCAAAATTTGATTCATCATTTATCAAAGCTTATAATAATGTTGACATATCCCTACTTGGGGTATTCTATTATATGAAACAATAACCTGTCATAGATTCATCCCTAATCATCTTGTGGTATCACAACTATCAATTTGGCCTATGGACCTATCAAATAGGGCACTTGAGACACTTAATAAAATATTGAAAGAGATAAAAATATAAACAAAATTAATTAAAAATTTAAACAAGATTAAATTCCTAATTGAATTATCCATTGCAAATTAATGAATATCTAAAAAAGGAAATTCAAAAATGCAAAATATCCTAGCCTTTCATCATTTCCTTTATGAGTTGTCAAGATATTTGAAAATATCATAAAATATATAATCTTGAGAACAATTTCTAGTAATTACAAATCATAATTATTTGATAACTATCAACTCTACTGGAGTTAGTTTTAACTGACCTAGGGCTAATTTGAACACATTCTAGGCCTAAACTCAACCCTAACTCACCTCAGGTGAGAGGTAATTCCTAAGGTTATAAATACAAAACCATACCTCTTAATTTATAAGATTGGATATTGTATGGTTATTATGTATGATTTTCTCCATAAGACTCATACAAGTAGTGTTATAATTCCCAAATATTAAGTCAAGTAACATCAAAGCCAAGTAAGTAAGGAAAAAAGGAGACAAGCAAGCTTCATTGCCAAATACTTTTTAATGCACAAGATAAAAAAGCCACTAAAGAAAGTCAATTGGAACTCCCAAATAAGGTAAAAGAGTTATATTCTTTTATGTTTTTTTTGTGATTTCATTTATATTTTTTTACTAAGCTCTCGCTAGTGTCTAGGCTAGGTGTGTAAGTGTTAGCATATTTATTTCAGTTTTATTTGCTTAAACTAATATAGTACTAACCTAACTTCCTATATTACTTCATCATAAATGGCACACCTAATTAGATGAAAGTATCCCATACAACCAAGAAGATTATATGTTGCTTTTAGTTTTGTTAATTGATGCTCAAAAATATTCAAATTCGAGTTTTAACTTTGTTTTTTACATAATTCTATTTTTAGAAACACACATGTTGCATAGAGATCAACATAGATTATGATAGGACCAACATCAATTCTCCTAAAAATGACATCAATTCTTGTGTGAAGAAAATATCACATCATAAAATATGGTTAACAAGTTTTTATTGATTTTTCTAGATTTTACTCTAGGTTTTGAAACTTGCATATTGTCTATTCGACCATTTTCCTATAGGATATAGAGAGATATTTGTTTTTTGTGCTTGTTTTTCTAAAAATATTTATATGAGTTTCATATTTTATTTTTTGTGTTTTTTTAGGAACTTACGTTGATCTCTATCAACTAACATCAATCCCTATGTGGATTGATTGATGTCAATATCTATGAACTGACATCAATCCCTACATGGATCGACGTCAATATCTGAGATAAAAAATAGAAAACATGAGATTTCATTTTGAAAGTTTGTTTTTGCACTCACTTTTGGGATTATAATAAGGAAAACCATCTAAAAAATTGTAGGTCCTAAGGTGGAAAAATCCATGTTTTGAACATGATTAAATCATGTACACTTTATCTTTGGTGTTTAAAACTAACTTATTTATTTTCATGCCTTAGTGTCTTGTGATGTTTTTTTTTAAGTTTTTCAAAAAAACTAATGCCAAGGAGCTCAAATTTCATAACATACCTCATTTTGGTGCAATAAAATGAACTTTCACAATTAGTTACATACTCCTAATAGTTTTTTATTTTATGTTTGTTTGTTTAAATTTATTTATTTTAGAAAATTTATTGATGCATGTATTCTCTCTGCCCATCCCCTCTAAGGAATTTAGGTGAAAAAAAGTGATAATTATTTTCCTTGACCACTTTAGTCAAAAATTGTGAAAATAAAGTTGTTAAGTCCCTACTCAAATCTATATGATTTGGGTGATCCAAACATGACACTAATTTATTTTTACTTATCTTTATTTTTCATGAATTTTTTCTTATGAGTAGGAGTTGATCACATCCTCAAAAGTTTGTTAGGAAAATGCTGACCTAGAAATTCATCTCCTAGCATTATTTCAACCCTGCTCCATGGAGGAATATATAAATTGAGCTAGTGAATCATTGGGATGCTATTTTGAGTGGTGAAGCTACCTCTATTACCAACTACTACCCTTAGAACATATGATAAAATTAGACATCACAATACATTAATCAAGTGATGGATGTAGTTGTTGTGAAAATGATAAGACATTTTCACAATAATCTAATTGATTTGGATGTAGTTGACTTGAACATCTCTTATGTTATACACACTTGGAACCATATAAAAACACACAAAAATTGATAGGTTAGAATAGCCTCACTTATCATGGACATATTATTGATGCAGGTTGAGTATCCAAATGTTCCATGTCATACTACAAACTCTTGAGAGAATAGGGGAGCTAAAACCCTACTTTCCATGTGATTTTATTTTTGGATTAATAATTAATATCCTCTCAAGATTGAGTATATTGATAAAAAATTTATATTATTATGGAACCTTGTCAGTTTTAGAATTTTATGACATTTCACTAAGATGTTTGTGTCATTTTATCCTTTATGGCATGGTTTTTGAGTCAAACTACGTATTTTTGCCTATTTTAACACATGAAAAAAGTCATGTTTATACATCACTCCTTTATATGAGGAAGAATTACACCACCAATTTTACACCATACCTTTGCCTTAGTCTTTTGACAAATCTTTAAGTATGTGTCACTTGAATCAAAAGGGTGTCATTACACTACCCAGTTTACTCCAAGTTTTGTGGCTTTGAGTCTTGAAACAAACTTTTTTTACATCTATAAAGCATGATAATGTTGTTAATATACTCAAATAATTTCAAAGTCTTGTTTGATTTGTGTCTAAATTCCAATTTTCAAAACCAAAGCCATGGGTGCCTTTGGGATCTTTATGTAGTGCCATTATACTGTTTGCTCTTATCTAGCTTATTGTTTTGTTTAAATAAGCCTATTTTTCTACATTGAGTTATAAATTAGCCTTGATAAGCTCAAATCCAAACATTGATTCATTTCTACCTATTCCTTGTGTAATTTTTGCCTAGACATTGATCTTTCTCTTTTGGGTTATGCAACTTAGGTTAATTCTTTATTCAAATTGAAAACTATTATTTGTGCCTATATTTGGGAGAAATATCTTATCTTCCATCTACCTAGAGTTTCATCCCTTATAATAATTTAACAATTTCATATTTAAATTTGAATTCCTAGTTTATTCCAAAGTGTTTAAAATTTGTTAGATTAAATCTCATACCTTTGTTTTGTTTAAAGTCTAGTTTTTTTGCCTTTTCCAAAATACGCATCATATGCCTATTTTGAGCTTAGCTTTTGTTCCTTCATGAAAAAACCTAAAAAATTATGTTTTATTTTATTATAATTATTTAAAACACTTTAAACCTAGCATTTGGTATTCTTATTTTTATTTATCCACTTGACCTTTTTGCGTAAGACATTTGATGTTAGACTATTTTGTACCAAGTTCTAGCATAGACCTTTTTGAAGATAAAACTCCATTCCTTTGACCAAGTAGACCAATTTAAAACCATTTTTGCTTTGGACATTATTTTAATATTTTATATAACTATAATAATTTTATCAAAACATTCATCATTGATTTGAATATGTCTCAATATACTTATAGTAGAGCCATGAAAAATTTAGGATATGATAATGTGGTTGCACAAGATGACTTTTTTCAAGATGCCTATGGTGAAGATGTATTTTTTGAGATGGATACTTATCCACATTAAAACACTCAATCAAGGGAACAAATCTAAGATAATTTATTTCACTATTTTTTCAACATTCCTCCATAATCAAAGCAACACCAAGAATAAAGAATTTAGTACCTAGCTAGTGTACCATCAGTTGTGTACCAAGTTTATCAACAACCATATTAATTTATGATGTTATCAACATATGATCCCTATTTTTTTAATCATAAATTTATTTAAAATATGGATGAAGTTTTAATTAGATCCATAGAGGTAGGGGCCAATTTTCTAGTAGACTTCCCCTACAAAAATTTTCCTAGTCTAGTAAGAGTTCCTTACAACATGCTTTATAATCAACACATAAAAAATAAATCTTATATAAATCCTAAATATTTAGTATCTATGTCATATTAGAACCCATGTATGCTTGTCATAGGAAAGGGCCTTAGGGAAAACCATTTTATACAAATGCAGATAGCATATCAGATCTATTTGAACTTAGCAAATATTTTCAATAACATGACCATGTCAAATGCTCCACTTATCAAGGTAAATCATTAAATATGAGTCTTAATTAATTGAATTGATTGGCTAAGAAAATTAGTGTATAGACCCATTATTACAAATCACTTTAGTTAGAGACATGCTTAATTCCCTAGTTATTAAAGAAGTGTCAACTACTTCTATATAGACAAATATGCAACATATAATGCATAACATGTAAGTGTCATCCAATCTAGGTGAAAGTGATTAAAATACACAAACAACTATTTCACAATAAGTGCATTTAGTAAAAACCATGAGTGGTTCATAATATCAAGGGGTAAGAACTTCTACCGCCCAACCACAACAAGATACCTCTAATACTCAACCAACTACTAATTCAAGCATGTAACCACAAGGATTAAGTACTAAAATATAAATGGGTGCCTTACCTCAACAAAACATGACAAATATTACTTTACCACAATAGGTGATAACTAAAATTACACAAAAATAGGCACATTCCTGTATACCAATGCAATAGAAATCAAACATTCTTTCAAATCAATAGGTGGTAACTAATATTACACCTCATCAAGTAGTTATAAATATACCTCTTCAATCATATACCAACATGCCATTAACATCACAAACATTACATAATAAAAAATGTATGTCCATTCGTTAGTGATAAATGCCAAACCTTCAAAAAGTATAATCTCCAAAATAAGGGTTCATACAACCAAGAGGTGGTACTATTTTATAAGTAAAAATTAGGTAATAATTGCCCTTAGTTATAAATGCATCATAAATTTAATGATAGGGCCTTGTTTCACAACAAATTTCCCTTATTTATCAAGGTTTGACTAGTCAACAATAAGTACCTATTCGACTTCAATAGGCACAATAGGTCACCTAGATTCATATCCTTCTATCCCAACCATAATTACCCTAAAATTAGGCTTATATTATAAATATTAACCAAAATATCTCACTATATTACATGCAATTCCAATAATCACATCCTAATCTACAAGTAGATGTTCCTAGTCAATTCCCTAACCAAACCAACATTCCATGGCAAACCATTCTTCCATTATACCTTGGTCGAGGTAATCTACCTTTGACCACCCAAAATCCACCTCAAGATAATGTACCATCTAGTTTCTTTGTGTAATAACTACATCAAATGAAGGATGTAATTCTACCATTCACTTTGGGTAATGGACTAAGAAGTTTAAGTTGGATGTCATGTGTTCCTACCCATTCAACATGGAATATCTTCAAATACCATTTCCTTCAAGGTATGAACCATCAAAGTTTGAAAAATATAAGGGTAAAGGAGACTGAAATGCATATTTAACTAAATTCTTTGTTACTTTCTAGCTAATGGCTTATAGTGACATATACCTCTACTTTTGTTTCCTTGGATTCTACCAAGACAAGCCTTGGAATGGTTCCTAAAATTTACAAACAACTCAATATATATTTTTGATGACCTTTCAAATAATTTTGTACATCATTTGTCCTATAATATTAAGCATGAGATTTTATTTATAGATTTGACTCAAGTTAAACAAAAGGCTGGTAAAGTTTTTGCAACCTATCTACAATAATAATGAGCCCTTCCCAGTCATTTCACCCACGCTTTAATAGATAAAAAATTAGCCACTATGCTTACCAAGAATTTGCACCACAAAACATCTTACCATCTCAAACTTTATTGTGAACATAGTTTTAAGGAAATCATCAACAAAGGTTTACTAATTAAAAAGGCCCTTATTATCAAGGGGATTATCAAGCTTACCTTTTAAAATAAAAATTATAATTAAAACCAAGGAAATTAATAAAACCATAATCACAACCAATTCCAAGTGCAAGTATTAGTGCTAGCCTAGGCCAATAATTATGAAAAATCTAAATAGTTTAACTACAACAATAATGTTGTTGGAAATAGAGCAATTAGGTCATGACATTTCCAAATGGTGAAAACACTATCTCATTAATCCATGTTGTAAATTCAAATTACTCCTCACCAATAACCCATTCATCAAGTACATCCTTTACAAAGTCCTAGAACAACTCAATAAACCCAATAACCTTTGCCTTTGAAAACTCTTCTTCCAATCCAAAATGTGCCTACTCATCAAGTCTTCAATGACCTTGGAGAGCCTATTAAATCCATGTTTCACAAATTATCCACTGCTAATGTAATTATTTGACCCATTCTGAAGCACTATCTTGAGGTAATTACTTATCCAGATTGGTATAGACAAAATGAATTTTGTGGATACCATCGATTTAATGGACAATCTACACTATTGTATGCAAATAAAACATCTCATTAAAAACATGTTGGAAAATGGGGAGATAACATTGGATAATAGAGATTATACATCCAATCATAACCTTTCTATCTATCAATACCATTTTTTATAACATAAATATCATAACCAACAATAATAAAAAAAGGCTAGAACAAAAACAATAATAATATCAGTAGCAAAAATAACAACATCAACATAATGGATAAAACCAAGGATAGAATGATGACAATAACAAAAAAACTTACCACATAGTTGTACATGACTAAAATATAGTTGTAGTCCATATTGTAGGAGGTCATGTTTCCACCATCACCATCAATCCAAGACCAAGTGCAAACTGAATAAGACCATTGCTAACCAATTGTAACCAACTTATGCTAGTGATCCTTCCTTGACTTGGGACTGCATATAAGTGTACCTTTAACTAGGGATTACTAATTTTGAACCATTTATAGATAAATCATTCTTACCCCATGACCACATATAATTTCACCAATAATCAATACTTATCTTATCTATCCCCTTACCACCATCATTTTTTAGTAACAATGGTTTTATATGTAATTCCAATTATGCAATCATAAATTGATAGTTAAAGATTAACATTCCTAGCCCACAACCACCTACCAATACACCCATCTAACCCACCATTCTAGATATGAACATTCTATTTTCCTCTATAAAATTAAATACACTCAATATTTTAGAATAAATTCAAAATACCCCTACACAAATTTCCATTTTTGGATTTATTTTGTATGTATACCATACACAATAACATTTTAACAGAGTTCTTAGGCCAATAACAAGTTCCTAATGACATATCTCTATATAAATTCCAAGATTTAATTTAACATCTATCCCCTGGCCATTAATTATCCTTTGATGAAGGTGATATGTCATCCCTTGGCCCTCTTCATAACAATCCATTGTACATCAAAGTTGTCATCATATGGCACAAAGCGAAGCATGTCCTCATAGATAATGGATTGGGCCTAAATATTTTGTTTCTAAAGCTCATCAATCTAGATACACAATAGATGTCTCTAGCCATAAAAGATCATAATAAAGGCCTATAACAATCAAGAGAAAGAATCACAAGGAACCATCATATTTATAGTTATCATTATGCCTTTGACCCATTATACATTATATTGTGTATTACACCTAGATTTGTCATAAAATTTGCTCTTGGGTAGATCTTGGATACATGATATTCATGTAGTCCCCTCAAAATTTCACTAGTGTCTCAAGTTCTCTTATTGTGGCATGGAAGTCACCATTCACAGAGATTTATAGCCCTAGAAACATTGTAAACATTTAGAGGCCAAGTTGAAAACTATAACTACCATTTTGGCTTGAATATGGTTTACAAACAAGATAAGGGGAAGGATATACTTGTCAATTTACTAAAGGCCAATTGCATTAACCTAGATACCCTTAATTCATCTTTCCACATGCCACATCCTAATATGTCTAATAATTTTACCATCATAACTAATGGCCTAGGAGAATATATGACACATAAGACATTCCACATTGCCAAGCTTCCATAAAACCCCAAGTCTTATGGAATACCTAAATCCAAACCACTTTACATGGAATGGAAATGAAAATCAAAAGGTAAATTGCATAGTCTATCTCTTGTCATTTTTATACTGGCCACTGGCCAAGAATAGGACCGAATTATAGATGATGAATCATGGTTATACAATAAAAAAGTGGGAAATTATTATAAAAATTCCAAATAACCCATACCTAAAATTATCACATATAATCATTCTTATCAATGAGGAGGCCTCAAGCTAAATCAATATGGAAAACTTGAGCCAATGTCCATCACTTAGTATAAAAGAACCTATGGTCTAAGATTCAAACTACTTGGGAGTGACCCCATGTATATTATTCACCATCCAACACCAATGACCAATGATGATGAGTTAATAATGAACCAAATTTTGATCATAACCATTATGAAGACTTGGCCAATTCCAATTTATTTGACACTCATGCCATTTGTATCATTAGACCAATTATACACCACAGTATAATTCCTCTTTATCACCCTTAACATATAGCCTGGGACCAATAAGAATACATAGTGCCTATAGATGACTTTGATAATGATGAGGCCTTTTGTGATTTTATAGGCCTAAGAGACAATGTTATGTTGGGAGACCATAAATAGTGGTTCTCAATAAAACTAAATCTTGGATCATATTTTGGATAATGGGTGAACACCCTTCGCCATATATAAATAAATAAAACCTTGATGGCCCAAAGTGAAAAACACTTTGAAGAAATTTTTGAATAGAGTAAAATTAAAGAGAAAGATTAGTATTTTAGTAAAAACCTATTTCACATGCCATTAGATGGGGGTGTTCACCTTCCTTCAAACATAGTTTAGGAGACCACCAATGATAAACTTGCCTATGGGTTTGAGTTCAGATCTAAGGAACAACATGTTTTTGATTAAATAATTCAATATTTTCCAATAGTTTTTATGACATGGACATACTTACCATCAAGAGATTTTGATTTGTCTTGTTTAGGGGAACTAGATGAGCTAGTCTAAATAGATTACTTTACTATTGAAATCTAATTCCAATCATTATCAACCATTCAAGAAGATGGTTTGACTCTTTTTATGGAGGACACTAATAAAGTCAACACCATTAGTCCAGATGACCTAAAATGGATCAAATTAGGCATGTCCCTCATTGAGGAGGAATGCTATATCTTAATATCTATTTTGTGGGAATTGTTTGACATATTTTCTTGAGTCTATTTTGACATGCTATGTTTGGACCTTACCTTGGATTTACACCACCTTATTTCACATCTTGATTCCAAGCTTGTGAAACATAAATTACATAAAATGCATTCTCATATTACTATATTAGTAAATAAAGAATTGGAAAAAAATTTAGAATTGATATGTATTTGATTGATCAACTATTCAGAGTGGATATCAAATGTTATGATAGTCAATAAGAAGCTAGAAGGAATCATAATCTACATTAATTTTAGATATATACACAAGGCCTTCCCCAAGGATGATTTTATCTACCAAACATTAATGTGATTATTGACTCCACATACAAATATGAAATGCTTTCACTGATGGATGTATTTTCAATATATTATTAAATTTAGATTATGCCAGAAGACCAACATAAAACATTGTTCACCACTCCATGGGGAACATTTTTTTATGAAGTTATACCATTTGGTCTCAAAAATGCTAGGGCCACATACCAAAGATCAATGACCATCATATTTCATGATATGATGCATGCCATTATTGAATACTATATCAATGACATACTATGAAAATAAAAGACTAAGGCCGATCATCTAATTGCATAGTGAAGAATATTTAAGATAATGCATGAATAAAAAGTCAAACTTTATCCTAAGAAGTGTGTTTTTGGAGTTACTTCAAGAAAATTACTTGGATTTATTATGTCTTGTAGACGATTTGAATTTTATCTATCCAAAGTATAATCCATTACTTAGATGCCACCACCTTCCAATTTGAAGTAGCTCCATGGTTTGCATGGTAAAATTTAATCTATCATATGCTTCATTTTTTAGTTGGCTAATAAATGCCATCCATTTACATACTTTTTCAATAAGTGTGTCACATTTCATTAGTATGATTAATTCTATAAATCCTTCTAGAACCTCAAATATTATCTTATTAATCCACCTATTTTGCTATCACATATGCCTGAAAAGTCATTCTTACTAAAACTATTACCTACAAATCAATCCCTAGTGATACTTCTAGCTCATCATGATAATAATGTAAAATAACATGTTGTGTACTATCTAATCCATACACTGGTCATGTATGAACATAATTATATTCCCATTGAAAAATCTTGTTTATTTATGGTCTTATAAGCTTAAAAACTATAAAATTACATGTTAAACAACAAGACCATAGTTATTTCAAAATTAGAGCTGATCAAGTATCTACTATCAAAAACATCTTTACAAGGTTACATGGCTAAATGGATCATGATTATAAGTGAGATTGAGATAGAATATGTCAATCAAAAGGCCATCAAGGGAAAAGTTCTTATAGATCAGCTTGTTGAAGATTCCCTTATAGATATTGAGCCTCTAACATTGCAATTCCAATATGAGTCCATTATGACCATCATTGAAATAACTCTTGAGGAGAAACACTAGAATCTATGTTTTGATGGATCATTCACATCACATGGATTAAGGGTAGGCCTATTATTTATTAAACCATAGGGGATATTATCCCTAAATCGTGTTGTATAAAATTTCCTTATACCAACAATATGACCCAAAATTAAACACTTATTACAGGTCTTCATCAGGAATTGTAATGGAATATTTAACATCTCAAGGTTTATGGTGATTCTAAATTAATCATCAATCAAGTTATAGACCACTTTCAGAGTAAATATGATAATTTGGTGCCATACAAAGCCATGGTCAACACTTTCAAATAATAGACTATTGAAGTAAAATTTGAACACATACCAAAGGATAGTAACATAATATTGGATGCCATGGCCACCATTGGCTCTTTTATTTATCATGCCAATAAGTCAAAAGAATATAAATTCCTCTTTAAAAATATTCTATTGCCTACTCATGAAAATTCAACCATTACAATGATATGTGATATTGTTAGTCCCAACTCTATATGGTATTTAAAAATTTATACATACCTTCATGACCACATTACATAACCTAACCTATCACATAAACAATATAAGTCCTTTATCCATCATGCCACATGCTATACATTACTTGCACCAACCCTATATTACTTAAACATTAATGAAACTCTACTTTATTACTCTAATTTGGTAGAATCAACATTAACATTACAATAAGTTCATGAAGTATTATGTGTAACCCGCACTAGTGATGACATCCTATCCAAAAATATACTATGTACATAATATTATTGGCCAACTATGGATGCAAACATAGCTACTTACATCAAAAGGTGAGACAAATTCCAAAGGCATTCCAATCTGATTCATGCCCTAACCAAAACTTTAAAACCAATTCTTACACCATGGTCATTTTCTACATGGTGCCTTTATCTCATTGGGAAGATTAACCCAACCTCATTTTATGGCAATAAACACATCCTCACCACTACTAAATATTTCACTACGTGGGTTGAAGCTATACCCCTCACTTATGTGACTAGAAAACAAATTTCTAAATTCATCTTTTACCATCTCATTTGCCACTATGGTATCCTATCTAACATTATATTTGATAATGGTGGATCATTTAAGAATAGCGATGTCAAATCATTATGTGATAAGTACCACATTACTCAACATTTTTCTACTACCTATCACCCATAAGGTAATAACCAAGTAGAAGCATCCAACAAAACCATTGTCAACATCCTTAAGAATATTTTTAATTATAATAGCCATGATTGACACCTCCAAACATTATGCATCCTCTAAGAATGTTGAAAAATTTTCTATACCCCAATAAGAACCACTCTTTATTCCATTATTTTTGGAAATGAAGCCATTCTTCCCATTGAGGTTGAGTTACTTTCTTTGTGCATTTCACTGACACATGTTCTAGATGATGATGTTTATCAAGTAGCTCACCTAAAATATATGGATTTACTTGTTAAAAAATTCATGGCTACAATAAAAAACCTTCAAGCATACCTAAACTAACTTTGTATCCACTATAATTGATGGGTTAAAATAGAGAATTTAAACTTGGTGATCTTGTTCTCAAATAAAATGAATAGAATACCACATTTGAGAATAAGCATAAGGGAAATTACAAACCTAATTTGATGGGCCTCTACATCATTGTTGAAAATTATGTTTCTAAAACATATAGGCTCATTACACAAGATGGGGATGAACCTGATGAGCTAATGAACATTATACATCTCAAGCATTACTTCACTTAAAAGACCTGAATTATTATCTATGAGCATCATTTCCATTGTATCATAATATACACATCCTTATTTGTACCATATTACCCATACCATTTTACCATACCTTTCTTAGTTACTAAGATGTTTTTACCCTCCCTACCCCAATAATTTAACCTTGGTTCTATTCAATTGGTTCTATGGGCACCTTTAACAAGAAGATTTAGATCAAGTTTCAATAATTGATTCAAAATTATAGATAGATCCCATATTTTGGAATATTATGATAGTGGTTTGTCCATTACATCCTTCATTTTTTGTTTCATTTCATTTTGAGTACCTCTGATTATAATCTCCTTTGGGAAAATCATCATCCCACTATCATGCTACAAACTATAATAGTCTATGGGAAAATTAATATCATTTACCTATATTGTTATTTCCTAATTATAATTTCTTATGGGAAAATTCATAGAAAAACTTTTATCATGCCTTCAATTACCACCTTTCCATGCCTATGTCATACTGTGTCATTTGCTTACTTTGCCTATTTTGAGAATTTGTTGTTACCTAACTAGATTCCTCCATTATAAGGCAAAACTATATTTACTTAAGGTTCCATCTTGGGACTATGTAGGTAGTGCTCAATTCAAATTGAGTTCATATCAGTCACCTTTTGCCATGATCTATCTATTTTGTGAGAAATTTTCAAGTACGAATGCTCTTGTTATTTTTTGATCTTGGACTGTTTAGTATCTCATCATCCTCTATCGAGTTGAGATGCTTTGAAAAATATAAAAACATTTGAAACATATCTATAAAATCCTCAACATCAACCACGTATTTTCTTTAAGAATTTTTGGATCCCTAGATATTTCACAAGAAAACACTTGTCATTTAGTTTCCCATCCTTACTGGCCTCACATCCCATGCTCTCACCATTTTTTGAGACCTTTCCCATATTCTTCTATAACTCAATCATGTTTTCTTCTCATCATTTTATTCTATCACATTTCCTAGGAGAACTACATTTTGCCTAAATTTTTTATTGGACCTTGCATACATGAAATTATATAGGCAATAATCACTTACCTAGTGCATTTGGAGTCAGCTCATCCACCCCCTTCCCTTCAGTCTATTCCCCCCATTTTGTTTACTTATTTCATTATCTTTTACATAATAAGTGCACTATTTGTAATCTTGGTTGTTATTTATTTACACCAGCATTATAATTAACAATTGTTTGTTTTTGTTTCCCATCATTTTGTTTTGTTTTTATTCATCTCTTGGAATTTTGTCTTTTTGTTTGCCTATTATTTTCTTTATTCTTGTGCCTTGAGTCAGTCTAGGTGCATTCATTAGGTGATTCCTTGTGCATTATTATTGAATCTATCCATATTAATTTTTCAACATTATCATCATGGTTTTTATCATTAGTGCATTCATTTTAATTATTTATTGGATCATGTGTTAGTCCTTATGCATATTTTAGCTATGTTCTCATGGTGTTTTATATCATGATACCTACCATTACATGCTACAAAAAGAATCATCTCAAGAACTATAATAAGTAATGAGGCCATGGTATTCCTTGGTGCCTAAAAAATTCCCTCTACTCAAATATTTCCAAATATAGAGTAATGACATCACAAAATAGTTTTAATCCTTACTAGTTAGGACATGTGTATCTTTACTAATAAGATACCCAAATTAATCTATGTTCTAGATTAATCTTACTTCATGACTACGAATTTAGTTCATTATCACCATTATCCAATTTTCCATCATATTATCATCATGGTACCAATTATTATAACCACCTTTATTCAAATCATTGTCTCTAGTCCCACCCATAGAGCCAATGATTATAACTACCTATGGGTAAATCATTGTTTGATGATCTATCTAGTGGTTAATGATTATAACTACCTTTGGGTAGATCATTATCTTTCTTCTTCTCAACTAGGGAAAATTTTCATTATGATAATGATTATAACCACATTTGGGCAAACAATTATCTCTATCCATCCAATTGGCGCATATTTTTATCCTATCGATGATTATAAATGACTATGCACAAATAATTGTTTTACCTTTCATGATTATAATTACATATGGCCAAATCATTATTTAACATTTCATTATTATAATTGCCTTTAGGAGAACCATTCTCTTATCACCCCAATCCTTTTTTGAATGATTATCACTACCTTTAGGAGAATCATTATTGTTTTTGTCCCACATATGTTGATGATTATAACTACCTATGGGAAATTCATCCTATTTGTCTACCCAAGTACACATCTCTATATGCCATTTGATTATAACTTCTAGTGGGAAAATAATTCTCTTTCCCCATTTTTATATTTTTAGTCCCATCATTTCCTCCTTTTGAGGGACTAATCACTGACCCTTTTTATTGATCGATACTTTGAGGGGGCATATACAAATCATCCATTGCCATTTGAGTGGTAGGAATATAGGACGTTTTCACTCTTTGATAAGATATGAATGTGCCTAAATATTGTAATTCCTTCCTAAATAAGGGCAAACTGTAGACACCTAAAAATGGCCAAAACTGGCCATTGACCACACTTCAAACCAATTCCTACCAAACATTGAAAATTAAGCCTAGAAATCACTAAATGTCCCAAATTTGCCTGCACATCATTTATCAAAGCTCAAAATCATGTTCATACATCCCTAATTAGGGTATTCTATTGTATGCAATAATAACCTCTCATAGATTCATCCCTAATCATCTTGAAGCATCACAACTATCAATTTGGCCTATGGACCTATTAAATGGGGAAATTACACTCTTAATAAAATATTGAAAGAGCTAAAAGGCTACTAAAAATCAATTTATAAGTTAAACAAGATTAAATTCCTAGTTTAATTATCCATTTGAATTAATGAATATCTACAAAATGAAATTCAAAAATTCAAAATATCTTAGCCTTTCATCATTTCCTTTATGAGTTGTCAAGCTCATTGAAAATATCCTAAGTTATATAATTTTGAGATACATGCCTAGTAATTGAAAATCATAATTACTTGACAATATTAACTCTATTGGAGTTAGTTTTAACTCACCTAGGTTTAAATTAAATGCATTAAAATCCTGAACTCAACCATAACTAACCTTGTGTGAGAGTTAATTCCTAAGGATATAAATATAAGGCCATACCTCTTCATTTCTAAGATTGGATATTGTAGATTTATTATGCAATATTTTCTCTATAAGATTCATGTAAGTACTATTATAATGCCCAAATCTTAAGCCAAGCAACATCAAAGCCAAGGTGCCAAGAAGGAACCAAGCAAGCTTTATTATAACATAGTTCTTTATGCACAAGTTGAGCAAGCCACTCAATAAAGCCATTTGGAGATCCTAAACAAGGCAAAATATTTATTATATTTTATTTTTTGTTGTGCTTTCATTTATATTTTATTACTAAGCTCTCCATAGTGTCTAGGCTAGGAGTTTTAGTGTGTTTATTTGAGTTTTATTTGATTGAAATAACATAATACTAATCTCCCTTCTTAAATTCCTTGAACACACACACACACACACACACACACACACACACACACACACACACACACACACACACACACACACGATGTTTCCCCTATAAGAGGACTACAATCAATATATATATATATATATATATATATATATAAGGTTTATAATAAATTCTAAATTCATGGAGTAATTTGTTATTTTTAAAATTGTGTTATACTATTTGATTTATTTATAAAATTAGGTTCATATTAAGTGATATCAGTGTTTATATATATATATATATATATATATGTAGTTTTTAGTATTAAATATACTCACAAGGATGTACCCCCCCTAAGAGGACTACAATATATGTATATAAATAACATTTATAATAAATTCTAAATTCATGGAGTAATTTTTTAATTTTTAAATTGTGTTATACTATTTGATTTATTTACAAAATGAGGTTCATATCAAGTGATCTCGATGTTGTTAGGCCCCATTTTGCACAATGTTCATGTTTGACATTCAATGCCTATAAGATTTTGGATACTCTAACTTGGAATTAGGAGTTATGTTGTTAGTCACATCCAATTGAGGTGTGTAAGGATTTTATTAGGTGCTTATCATCTATTGGGAACCATGATAAAGACATATTATCAATCATAGTTTGATTACTTACATAATAAAGAATATTGCTTACATTTCCTTTATATAATTTTGTAATCATTAATATAATTATGTCTATGAGATATATTGACTTAAATTATGTTGGATCATTGATCATAAACATGTATATTAGAAATTGCATGTGTATAAGTTTATATGAATCTATCTATGTGAGTGCTTATATGTATTGCATTTTGAGTTCCATAATTGATTAAATTCAATAGCTTTGGTCTAGATTACACCCTTGAGGTAGATATTTTTATACATACCTCATCCAACTAGTATAATAGCATCACTTATAGGTTTGGGTGGCATATTGGGTGAGATGAACCTTTAGTTTTGGGGCTAGCTCCCTTGGTGCATTATCTATGGATCAAATCCTAAACCTAATAACCTATTGATGAAAAGGTATAAAGAGATTCATGACACAAAATATAATATATAATAGGTGATCCACTAGCATGTTTTTTCCAATCTAACTAACCCTTAAACAATACTTATGAACTAGATAAGGACTAGTGACTAAACCACTCTATCAAAGAGACTCTTAAACATCAGTGCTTCATTTGGAGGCTATGTTATATGTCTAAAACTTGAGGATGATGAATGGTAAATATATTTTCATGAAAATGAAAATTATTTTATAGTCCAAGCATAATCACTAATGTTTTCACACATAATATGACCTATTTAGAACAATCTCCGAGAAACTAGGTGAGAACAAGTACCTAAAAAGGGGAATAAGACATCACAACTTATTAAAATAAATAATTATAAAGCACACTAAGATAGTAAAAATAACATTAAACATTACTTATATTGATTCAAAGGTTTACAAGTTACAATTTTAGTAGATTTTATTCATACCCAGCTTAGGGATACACACAATGGATTTTGATCCTAAATTTACAAAACAAGAGAAGGGGAGAGGAGGATAATATAGCATAAAAGTGTGGATGAGAGTCAATAATTACCTTAATTTACACAAAAATTATTTACAAACATCAATAACATCTCCATGACATCCCATATATATTATCTTGGTTCTTTGATGGCCTTTAATGAGAGTATGACATAGGAAATGGTCTAGTGGAGGCTCTTTCAGTCTTGGTTAACCCCATTCAAATCATGATCACCAAATAATATTCAACCACTTCCTCTATTTGGAGTTAAAATAGTGGAATTATGGTCTAATTGGCCTTCAAGAAGCATTAAATAGCCTACCTCTCTATTTTACATGTTGACTAGGCCTAAAACTACCTTATCTTGCACAATGGTCATGAAATATAAAACTTGTCTCAATATAATAGTCAAAATATCATTAATAATCCTAAAATCACCCCCTAAAATACATTTAATCCCATGATTGAGGTCCCTTTAGCTGATTAAGGTGTCCAAACCACTCAAACACCATGAAAACATCTAAAAATCTACATTTTTAGACCTTTTATGTGTCGTTTTTCCCTCACACATGCCAGGTTACTATTTACAAATGTGATCATGAGGCCTATATATATCATAAAATCCATTACAAGTTCAAAAAATTAAGGGTGTTAAGAAATACATTTTCTCCATTGGGTCATTATGAGAGGTTTAAGAAGTTTTTAAAGGCTCCACTTGTCATAAAAATGATTCATAGAGTTAGGAGGCCTAATAGCTAAACAAATTATAAGAACACTTAGTAAAAATACCACCCATATCACTCTAAATTCCACTTATTCCCATAACAATACTCTTGTAAGTACCAATAAAAACTATGCCCTCTTTGAGCTCCAAAATAATCCAAACAATGTTTTTGAGGTGGTTATAGTTCTTACTGATGATTCATAGAGTTAGGAGTTTTGATGAGAGAAAAAATTGTCTAAATATTAATTTTAAAACATTATACACTTTATTTAAACTCATTGGGATACCATTAAAATCCTTATTGATGTTCTTAAGTGTGATAAAGTAGCTTCTTGAGCACTTCATAGTGTATAAGTGCTTTGAGCTAGCTCTCCTCCTTAAGGATAATTCATAGCATTTAGTGTCTTGATAATCAAACCAAATCCATTTTCTAGAGATAAAATAAATTAACAAACTCCTAAAATATACATATCACACCATGCACATTCTCCATGGAGTTTTTAGCCTTTTAATACAACTTCTTGGGCATGATAGGACTATGTGTGTGGGTAAAGATGGATTATGAGAAAATAGGACATTCAATGGATATTTTCCCCTTGTAAATTACTAAATGAGGTGTGAAACATCTCTTACCATATATTTATATTCCTTTTTATTCATTTCCCCCCTCAAAAGTATTGAGACTTGGTCTAACCTATGCCTAGGGTTTCTGAGCAATCTTGGCATTATGACCCTAATAGTGATTATTTAGCACTTGGAATATCTTGAAATGAGATAAATTTTCATATTAAATTACACAAAATTATTATTAACCTCTTTATATCCTTTAATATTCATAATAACACAACACATCTAGACTTTCTCCAATTTCTTGCACATAATTTTATGGGTGATTACTTGGGGTATCTTAACTGGAACCTTGAAGATAGGATTCCCTCAATGTGATTAATCATCATATGAGTGAAATATGAACATTTTATATAATTTAATATATATTCCTTGATTATTATGCAGGTATGTCAATCATCCTAGATTTCTACAACATCTTATCCATCTATCATTAACCAAATAGACTTCTTGAGACTCCTCAAATACACTTCCTACTCTTTTGAAACTAGTTTGAATACTATAATTATGCCTTGATAACTATTGAGGGGAATATTACCACATATAAATAAGGCCAAAAATGTCTCTAACATATTCCTTTAGGTGTCACCTAGTCCAATTCCATGAGAAGCCTTCAAAATCACACTCTTTAGGCATGTAGGTGTCCTCTCTAGCTCTGATCTATACAACATACACTATACACATGCCAACTAGTGGATAATTTAGGTTCCCATGAGATGTGTGAAACCATAAAAAAAAAGGACTCAACTATCTCATTTTAAGGCATTTAAGGTGAAAAATTACTTCATCATGTCACTAATTGGGTTTTGATAGGGTTTAAAGGGACCTAGATTCTCAAGAATGATTCATGGAGTTAAGGGGTCAAATATAAAAACCAATGATAAGGATAATAAAAATAAAGCCTCACCCTTCTCCCATAATGGACACAACATCCCATGCATCTCTTTAGCTAAGTTTTAATCAAGGAACCATGCTCTCTCAATGTTTTTTTAGGAAAAATAATTCTTTTGTGGTGGTCTTTAATCTTAATGATTGTTCATATAGGTGTAGGACTGAAATTGAGAAACAAATCTAGAATTATAGTGTAGGATACCCCTTTTAACACCTCTAAAACACATCTTATCCCATTAAACTCCTCCAAGGATTTTTTAGCTTCTTAAGACTTCCTCTCAAGCATGGAGGACTATGTGTGTGTTGAGAGAGTGTTAGCTTGAAGATTTTATCTTGATGCTTGACATGAACTATGAATGATCTCCTAATTATTTGATGATAAAAAATATATTCAAGTGATAATCCAATTTTCCTCACTCCCTAAATGGTCTTGCAACCTAGTTTTCACTCTTTGAGGGTTTGAAAGTAGTTAGACTTATGTATCCCTAATGGCCTAGTTGAGTGTCATCCTTCATCATCTTGAGGCTCTTATGATCATGAAAACCCCTATTATGGATTATCACATCCTCCTTGATCATCAGAGGCCTTGTTTCAATGTAAGTTCATTATTTTCTCATTTCACTAATGATAGGCCTGTATGAGCTCAAATCTTTCCTTAACTAAGTTTTGTCAAGATGAACATCTTTTAAGCTTAGTTTCTTGATGAATCAAATAAATATGAACACTATAATATTGATATAGTTTTCATTTGGTGTCCACTATACATATATCTAACCTCAAAACAAATTCTATTTTCTATCTAGACCTACACAGTTTAACTCAGTCTACACAGTCCTTTAGACTAAAAAGTAGATTACACTTGAGATTCAAAAGTGCTCACTATGATTATATGACCTTGATAAAATGAATATTAAATTTAATTTGGATTACAAAATATCATATTATTTTTTACAACCACATTTTTTGGTACCAATGGTGACTTATAGGTTTATAAACCTATAGGTTCACCAGTCTTCTTATAGTGACCTAGAGGAGACACATTATGACCCCTATTGTAGTTGGTGTTCAAAACCTATTTGAGATAATATTAAAATATTATTTTAATTTTTTACACTTACTTCAAAGATATTGATCAATGACAACACATTCATGAGACTTAAACAAGGTTATTTTTCCATTATTTATTAAAACTACTTGATTAACATGTGAAAACTATAGGTGATCACCATTATGTGGGGTTTTAGGTCCATATATGCACTGATAATCCATTATTTTAGAGATTAAATGAGTTTTTAAAATGTTTTGATACTTCACCAACACTTTACAACTATTGGAGACCCTAAAGTATTAAGAACCCTATTGTTATCAACCTGTAGATTACTCCAAAAGAAGGTTTATTGTATCATTGATGTCATAAATCCCAAGTGTGGACTGAAGATGGTGTATAATATTTTAAAATCCCATAATAATTCACCCAAATATACATTCTTATTTAATCACCATTATAAATGGAGAAACATAATCAAACATGAACCCTACTTGGATGGAGAAAACACAGTGAATCCTTCACCTTCCTAGTGATTTTTCATAAAGGAGATGAAATGTATTATGAAAATAATAACATATCTTAGAAGGGATAAATTTTCCCCTCCTCTTTCCATAATATTAGGACCTCATTCTCTATCCTCTATCTGTACTAAATAAAAACATGGCTAGCATTTCCAAGCTACCAAAGAGAATGATGGAGAGAAGAAATAAATTTTGACTTGAAACTCCATCCAAATCATGGAAATAGGCATGAGAGGCATTAAAAAATACATGAATTTGCCTAAAAATGATCTTTATCTAACAAAATTTTATGAACTACATAAAAACCTTGTTATTTTGCTATGAAAACCATCCATTCTACTTGAAAACTAATGGAGATGATATTCCAAGTGCCCTTAAAGTTTGTATATGACTATTGTTGACCCAATTTTGCCCCTCAGGCAAAATCTCGATCACCTCCTACACCTGCTTCGCAGGCTAGTCATTTCGGGTTGCAGGATCCACTTTCAGGTTTCGACAGTGCCGTTGCAGAGCGAAAGGTGGCGAAAGGCAGTCTTCAAATGTCTAGGAGAGAAAGAGGAAAAAAGCTGGAGTGTTAGACACTTAGGCAAAAAGAGGGCAGGAAAAAAATGCAGAGGGCGGTAAATTCACCGCCCACTATAAGGGCAGGTAAAATGAGCCCACCTACAAAAAATATTCAAAGGGCGGAAAATTCACCGCCCACAACACAAGAGGCCGTGGACATCGGCCGATGTTGGCAATATTGCCATCGTCGGCAACCTACATGAGCCGACGTCGGCAGAACCGCCGACATCGACAGAACAGCGACAGGCACAAAAGTCGGAAAAGCCAGCCCTAAGGCGGCGAAATGGGAAAGTCTGCCTATGGCGGTGAATTTGAAAACCCTGCCCTATGGCGGCGAATTTGAAAACCCCACCCTAAGGCAGTGAAATGGAAAACCCCGCCCTAAGGCGGTGAAATGGAAAACCCCACCCGATGGCAGGGAAGGAGAAATTGCTGCCTGGAGTATAATACTGTTGACATCGACAGTTTTCACGAATCGACGTTGGCAATACAGCTGCCGTCGGTAGCTTATCGGATGACGTCGGTAGGTTTTCTATACAAAAAATATGCAAAGGGTGGCAAAATCGCCGCCCATTACAAGGGCGGCAAAATTCACTTGCAGTGCACAAGAAAAAACCTGCCCAGCCGCCAGAGGAGTCCAGCACGCAAAACTTGGCAGACTTGTGATGTCATCAATAGTGTTTTCATGCTTTTCAATGAAACTTCTCTTGGCTCTTCTGCTATAAATACAAGGACTTAGTCATTTTCTAGGGATCGCTCTCACACTTTTGTAAAGAGCATTGCTCTCCAAATTTTCCACCTGAATCAATAAAAGATAGTTTTTTACCTCTATTTGGATGGATCTTTCAGTGTATGCATTGAATGTTAATCTGTGCCCAGTCATTGTCCCTTGATGCTCTCACAGGTTCAACACCAGCAAACCTGTGATCTACAACGCACCACTGTCTACTGCTGCCAGGAGTAGAGTTCTCTTTTTGGAGGTATAGAACAGGTGAGGTCACTTACAGTGTGTGTTGCTCAACACCTTGGTGAATCCCTATTTCTTATGCTTTCTATAAGAACCTCCCTATCATCCCAGAGACCTGGTCTTTTCTGCCAGATCTGAGTGTATGTATGTTTTGTTTGGTCTTGAGTGTGGATGTGGGAGGGTCACCTTTCATTTTTGGTGTATCACCTCTTTTAGAGTAGGCTATTTGTTTTCATGCTTTTTCTCTCTCTCTTTTCATCCCCCCCAATATACCTATATACCCATATTTTGCATTACCTGAAACAAACAAGATACATCAGAGGGAACTAGCCCATATCTAGAGACTCCCCTCTCCTGCTTCGCCATCCCACAGGCGAGAGAGGGGTTTCCATGTTGCGGGGAGAAGGCAGGAATCTGCTTTCCTACCACTGGGTGCACTTTCCATTGTCAATAGTTTTGGCACGCCCGGTGGGACCCCAATTTTTCTAAACGCAGTAAGGTTTCAGGACTAATGCTGGTCTTGTTACAACAAATCAAGTTTCTTCAGCATCTGGCGACTTCGAGTTAAATCTGCTAGTTAAGCAGCCTGGTGCCATCAAAAATCATCCACTTCTTGTATGTATACTTCTTTTGCACAAAATAATGGATTTTGTTCTCCTTCATATAATATCGATCAGACTCAAAATATTTATGGAATCCCCTCAAGTAGCTCTCCTAGTTGCCCTGCAACTATAAGGGAGATGGTGCTGGATTTTGAGAGGCAGACAAAGGAGATCGATAAGCTGGAAGAGCAGTGCAAGTATCAGTAAGAGCTGGTGTATAAAGAGGAGTGCTTGTTTAGACAAGCACAGGCCTTGCAGTCCATGAAGGAGGAGGTAAGAAAATGGAGAAATCTATCTATTCAAAACAACCAACCTTGCGTACCCCCTCCTACCCTGAAGAAAACCCCCTCTTTTTCACCAAATCCATTTTACTAAATTGCACTTGCTCACTCCAGTTCATCAAATAATGCTCCTCTCAATCCTGTGCGCCTAGCCTTCCAACACCAGAGGATATCAGAAAAACCTCCTTTGGAGATCAATCTTTTCAACTCCTTAGATCAGGAATCTTCCATTGAGAAAAATACTGCCAACCAGCATGTCCCTCTTCTAAAAGCTCCTTCAACAGACCAACAGTGTTTTCCTTGCATTCCTTAGCCTCCCCAAGTTTTTCAGCATGATGTGCAAATTCCAAGTTGGAGGAAGGAATGCCAAGGATCAGCTCAGAGCTTTGAAGAGGATCATACTAGCCACCTCCAAGAAAGACTCTTTCAGGAAAGCTTAGCCATACAAATTGAAGACTTAGAGGCCAGGATGAAGCTACTCCTTGAAGGGGGGTTAATTTTTTTAGATCTTGCAGAAGAGCCTCAGGTCCTTGTGGAAAACAAAGTTGCTCCCTGTTCACAGGAGCAAAATCTAAATTCAGAGATCCTAAATTGGGGGAAGACAGTGGAATCATGGGGCAGCAAAGAGGAAGATGAAAAGCAAGATTTTTCTCAAAACCTTGAAGAAGCTGAAGCTGTGCCTGACTATGATGATGCTGGCAGCCTCCAGGAAAATATTTTTCAAGAAAATATGAGTAGGAGAATTGCAGAGTTGGAGTCTAAAGAGAATTTCCTCAGCCAATGTATGGTGGACGGTTTAGACCAAACAGCACATTCCACACCTGAACACACCCCACTTACACATTTCCAAGAGAGTTATCGGGCCGCTCCTGACATTGAAGAAGTGTTGACCAAGTGGAAAGAGGAGAATCATTTGATTCTAGCTCAAGGGCTGCCCCCTCTCCCACACGCTTTCTCCACTTCATTCCTTCTTGAGGAAGACCCTGTTTTGCAAGGGGCAGGAGAGGAACAAAAGATCTAATCTGCAGTCCTTCAGGAGGTTGTCATGAGCAACAACGAAGAGGAAATCATCATTGATGCTCCTTGTGAAGACCTTGTCAGCAATAGAGAAGATACAGGGCTTGCGTATATGCAGATGTTTCAGCAATTCGAAGAGGAATAAATGCATGGTAGGTGCTCTTCTCCTCTGTTTGATGAACTTCCTTGCTATATTGATGAGGATGACCACATTAAAGAACCTAAAAAAGAGGAAGATCAGGAAGATATTTCTGAAAATCTAGAGAGCCTGATCAGCGAAGAGGAAAAGGAGAAGTCTGTCTTTTTTGAGGGATGCCTTGAAGAAATAAGCTTTAAACAAGAAAGTGAAGTCTTGTGGGATGAGCAATCATTTTGTGAGCCCCTTTTAGACATCACCACAGTCAACTTTCTTTGAAAGGGCCAAGAGGAAACAAAGGACGAGTCTGATAGAGTTTTCAGCGAGGCAGAAGGAGACAAATCAGACCATGATACATTGCAAGAGAATTGTGCAGATCAGAAGGCTTTCGGTGATAAATCGACAGCCATTGATTTCTTGGTGGAGAGCACCAATTTGAAGGACCAGTGTCCAACAGGCCTCCCAGGACAATCAGAGTATGAATATATTAGAGGCATGTTCGATTTTGATTCCCTCAGTTTCTAGCCAACTCAGGTGACAGGCAAGAAAAGCAAGTCACCAAATCTCATTTTCTTTCAGCTACTTGCCTATCATGATAAGTCTCTTCGCCAGGAAGGGGACTTGAGAAATTTTCCTTTCGATCCAGGAGGGATGCGAACATTCCTGGTTAGCTGTACATAATAGTTTGCTTTCAGTTGTTTTCCTGCTTTCCCTAAGTGCAGTTTGCACAGTTAGTTGTTTTTAGTCTTGTGTGTTTCCCTTTGCAGTGGGGGTAAATTCTATATATTTTGATTCTGGGATATTTTGAGCTGTTGTAAACCATCTTTAAAGTGACCATCTGACTCCGCACCCAATGGATATGCAAGGCAACTGGGTTCTAAGCATAGCAGGCATGCTTCCCCCATGAGTCACCAATATGTTGACCCAATTTTGCCCCTCAGGCAAAATCTCGGTCACCTCCTACACCTACTTCACAGGCTAGTCATTTCAGGTTGCAGGATCCACCTTCAGGTTTTGACAGCACCGTTGCAGAGTGAAAGGCGGTGAAAGGCAGTCTTTAAACATCTAGGAGAGAAAGAGGAAAAAAGCTGGAGTGTTCTACACTTAGGCAAAAAGAGGGCAGGAAGAGGGCAGGAAAAAAATACAAAGGGCGGTAAATTCGCCGCCCACTACAAGGGCGGGTAAAATGAGCCCACCTACAAAAAATATGCAAAGGGCAGAAAATTTGCCGCCCACAACACAAGAGGCCGTGGACATCAGCCGACGTCGGTAATATTGCCGTCGTCGGCAACCTACATGAGCCGACGTCGGCAGAACCGCCGACGTCGATAGAACAGCGGCAGGCACAAAAGTCGAAAAAGCCCGCCCTAAGGCGGTGAAATGGGAAAGTCTGCCTATGGTGGTGAATTTGAAAACCCTGTCCTATGGCGGTGAATTTGAAAACCCCACCCTAAGGCGGTGAAATGGAAAACCCCACCCTAAGGCGGTGAAATGGAAAACCCCGCCCGATGGCGAGGAAGGAGAAATTGCTGCCCGGAGTATAATACTGCCGACATAGGCAGTTTTCACGAACCGACATCGGCAATACAACCACCGTCGATAGCTTATCGGCTGACGTCGGTAGGTTTTCTATACAAAAAATATGCAAAGGGCGGCAAAATCGCTGCCCACTATAAGGGCGGCAAAATTCACTTGCAGTGCACAAGAAAAAACCCGCCCAGCCATCAGAGGAGTCCAGCATGCAAAACTTGGCAAACTTGTGATGTCATTAATAGTGTTTTCACGCTTTTCAATGAAACTTCTCTTGGCTCTTCTACTATAAATACAAGGACTTAGTCATTTTCTAGGGATCGCTCTCACACTTTTGTAAAGAGCATTGCTCTCCAAATTTTCCACCTGAATCAATAAAAGACAGTTTTTTACCTCTATTTGGATGGATCTTTCAGTGTATGCATTGAATGTTAATTTGTGCCCAGTCATTGTCCCTTGATGCTCTCACAGGTTCAACACCAGCAAACCTGTGATCTACAACGCACCACTGTCTGCTGCTACCAGGAGTAGAGTTCTCTTTTTGGAGGTATAGAACAGGTGAGGTCACTTACAGTGTGTGTTGCTCAACACCTTGGTGAATCCCTATTTCTTATGCTTTCTATAAGAACCTTCTTGTCATCCCAGAGACCTAGTCTTTTCTACCAGATCTGAGTGTATGTATGTTTTGTTTGGTCCTGAGTGTGGATGTGGGAGGGTCACCTTTCATTTTTGGTGTATCACCTCTTTTAGAGTAGGCTGTTTGTTTTCATGCTTTTTCTCTCTCTCTTTTCATCCCCCCCAGTATACCTATATACCCATATTTTGTGTTACCTAAAACAAACAAGATACATCAGAGGGAACTAGCCCATATCTAGAGACTCCCCTCTCCTGCTTCACCGTCCCACAGGTGAGAGAGGGGTTTCCATGTTGCGGGGAGAGGGCAGGAATTTGCTTTCCTGCTGCTGGGTGCACTTTCCATCGTCAACAACTATATAGATGTAATATGAGCTGATAAACTCTTAATTTTACTTTAAACCTATCATTTATTATAACATTATCCTCTTTAATATTATAATTAATCAATAAAGCATCTTCAAAGGATATGAAATATTAGAAAATTTGGTTACCACCATTTTTGGCATTTGTATAAAATTAAGGAAGAGTAACATGACTTTGAAACATTCTAGGTGACTAAAATTAACCACAAATACCTCTTCACACTTTTGAACCCACTTGACTATGACATAAGGTGACTAGCTAACATAAAGTTTAAAATGACATTTACCTTAATATTGTACAAATAATCTTAAATCATTCTAAATGACCTCAAAAAGACCATTATGAAGACTATGACAAGATCTAAGGTAACCATATACAAGATTGAAGGGATTTAGTAGAATGTTTTGAAATATAGGTGTTTATATTTGTCTTGGGATACCAAATTATCAACATCACTAGTGACTTGTAAGGGTTCACATGCCTGTTGGCTAAGAGAACCAACTATCTCATACATGATGGTCATGATTCAACTGAGATGACCACTATTCTTAGATTATAAAATAATCCTAGCACCTTGAAAATTTTTAAGGACTAAAAAAAACTCATCACTTGAACAAAGACAACACACACATAAAGAAGAATCAAACACACATGTGTTGATAGACACTTATTAAAAATTAGGCAATCAAAAAAACAACTATGTACAACTAACCTAAACTTTTATTCTCATTCCTAGGTCAAATGGCATGATTTTTAGATCCTTCACTCCATGGGGGGTGAATAATAGCATGAGGTAAGAAAACTCTTAGACTTTGATCTTTTTGTCTTCATCATTTCCTTAAAAATTACTCTCTTCTCATCATGCTCTCAAGTGAGGTGGAAGTTGTAAACCAATATCCTATGAATATATATTCTTCTTTTACTTCATGACCTTTCTCATCTTTCTTATCAGTTAAAACCTCAATAAAAAATACTTCTTCTATGCATGATAAGTTCACCTTCATGCCATTTTGAGTGATATCACAATGCTTATCATCTTTTAAAGCTCATGAATCTGTTCAAGGAGCTCTACATACTCACTCTAGGTAGAGTCATTATCCCTAATGAGTATCTCTTGTTGAATTTACTCATGTGTATGATATTCAATAGGAAATGTACATTTTTAAATGACTTCAATCTCTTGAAGGAGAAAAATATATGACTACCAATCATCCTCATGTTTTTATTTATGATCAATGAGAAAAAGACCAAATAGAAAGACATCTTCTTCCTCCCCAAGGGCCATAAGGATGTTAATATTTTCACAACTTATTATGCAATCATGTTTTTGCTGTAAGGTAGATCCTTAAAGTTCATCTTCTTTCTCTTGTGATTGTAATATAGTTTTCTATTAATCAATGGGTTTTCCTTAGAACATATGATTTTCTTGGGTGCCTTGCTCAACTTCAAGACATTCATCTACCACACCAAATGGTAGTTCTTCAAGTAAACTAGTGTATTATTCCATAATCTTAACACTCTCATTGTAGTCATCATTATCCATTGGGTTTGAAACCATATGGACTCCCTTAATAAAATAGTTTTCTCTCTTAGTATCTCACTCATCTTCAATGTTGTATTCTTATGACTAAATTTTATAATTTTGATAATCATCCTTAATGGATTAAGGGAGTTCATCTAGGATGTTTGCCTTGTCTTGGCCACTAGGAACATTTTGAGGGTTGTCAAACTATATGTTTACTATAAGAGACACTTGAAAACCTTCATTATATACATCATGAGGCACAATTTTAGCTGATACTAAATTTTTATTGATATGGACTATCACTTCACCAAGTTTTTCTTCTTCAAAATATGGTTCTTCCACCTGAATGGCACAAAGAGTAGGCATTTTAAACTAGGACACTTAGTCCAAAAAGGTCTTCATGTGTCCATTCATTCATCACATTTTTCTTCTTCCAAGTCTTTTTCTTCATTTATTTTCTCCCCATCTACTCTCTAAACCATAGGTCCTCCCTCAAATAAGGAGATGGTGGGAAGGAAATAATGTAGAACTAGTGGAATTAAAATTTAAGTCTTTATAGCTTGCTATTTAGTGAGTTTACGGGGTGAAGAGGCATTAATTCAACTTGGTAATCTGGGAGAAATGGGATCATCTAATGAATTTGGAGGAAGAGGGAAAGAATTTTCAGTTAAGGTGTGCTTGTTTTATCTTTTCCACTTGGTAACCAACATGCCAAATTCTAATATACCTTCATTTTTAGGAATGCTTTCAACTTGAGGGGTGCTTTGAAAAATTGGGATCTTTTTAAGATTGATGTAAATAACCCCTCCCTCTTATTATTTTTTAATTGACATGGGAGTAGTTGATTAATTGTATTGATATGGGGAAAAAAGAGGTGAAATTTCATACGATTGGTTGCATTGAGATTTCTACTTCTTCAAGGCCAATATATCATTCGAAATGATTTGATTCCTACTTTTTAACTCCCCCAAATCATCATAGAAACTAGGTGTAGCTTGAAATGGTGGATGGGTAGAGAAGGAGGGGTAATAATTCTTATATGAAGGATACCAAGGATGGCAAGGGTGATGTTCTTGGTAGTAAGGAGGATGACAAAGTTCATAAGGCTACTGATGTATGTGGTTGTATTGTAAAGGGGGATAGTAAGGAGTAACATATGATTGATGTGAGCCATCATTATGGTGATAGGGATTGATAAGTCTCATGGTGAGGCTACTATAGGTTATCTTAGGGATGATAAAAAATAATAGAACCTACATGTCTTACATATCCAACCATCAAAAGTCATGAGGAAAATAAAGAATGAGGTGAATTATAAAAAAAATTAAGCTTCTTTATGTTTGGATAAAAACCTTGTGATGAATTTTGGCATGAGAATTGTGTGATAATATACCACCAAAATTCTTAAATCTCCTTGAAGTTACTGAATGATGAGAGTGTATAATCCCAAGCTCATTATATTTTGGTCTCACTAGGCATGCTAAAAACTATTAAGAGTTTATATTTCACCCCTAAGGCATATTTGTTCAGACCTACATCATCTATCAAATGCATTGGGGTCACCTCTAAGTGCGGATGGATAATTGGGTGAGATGAACCTCTATATTTGGGGTTAGCTCCCCTAATTCATTATCTATGGATTAATTATTAAAAATAATGACTTGATGATGAAAATAAATAAAGAGATGCATGAAATAATAACTAATAAATGGGAGGTGATGAAAGAACATGTTTTATCCACTCTAACTAAACCTTCAACAATAATTTTAAACCATATAAGGACTAGTGACTAAACCACTCTCTTTAAGAGACTAATAAGCATCAATGCTTTATATGGAGGATATGTTATATGGATGTAACATGAGGATTATGAATATGAGGTATATTTTCATGACACTACCACTCATATTATACTCCAAACACAACCACCAATTCTTTCCCACACCATATGACCTATTTAGAATAATATCCTAGCAACTAGGTGAGAACAAATACCATCAAAGGGGAATAAGACTTCATCACTTATATAAATAAAAAAAGTATAACATGATAAGCTAGTATAGATAATATAAAATAGTACTTATATTGATTCAAAGGCTTACAAGGTACAATCTAGGAAGAGTTTTTTCATACCCAGCTGAGGCATCCATAAAATAAATTTTGAGCCTCAATGTATAGAACAAGAGAAGGGGAGAGGAAGAGAATATAGAATTAAAGTATGCATGAGAGTAAATAATAACCATAATTTACCAAATAATTAGTTACAAACATCAATAAAAAATCTATGACCTCCCACATGCTTTGCCTTGGATGGTTCATGGCCTTCAAGGAGAATATGGCATAGTAAATGATTTAGCAAAGGATACTTTATTCTTAGTTGACCCAATTAAAATAATGATCACCCCAAAATAGTCAAAAAAATCCTCTAGTTTTAGTTAAAATTGTGTCATTATGGTCTAATTTCCCTCCATGAAGCATTAAGTAGCCTAACCCTCTTTTTTGCATGATGACTAGGCCTAAAATTACTTTATCTTGCGCAATTGTCATGAAATAGAAAAATTATCTCAATATAAAAGATAAAATAGAATTAATAATCATCCAATAATATACTAATATATGTATCAACCCACATTTGAGGTCCCTTCAATTTATTAAAGAGTCTAAACCACTGAAACACCATGAAAACATCCAAAATCTTCATTTTTAGCCCTTTTCTATGCCTCTTTCTCTCACATGTTCCAAGTTATTATTTTATTATGTGATTTTGAGAATTATTTATATCATAAAATCCAATCTAAGGTCCAAAATTTTCATTTTAAGGTGTTAATAAACACATTTTATCCATCAAGTCACTGTGAGAGGTTTAAGAAGGGTTTAGAGGCTCTATTGGTCTTAATAATGATTCATAGATTTAGGAGGCCTAAACCACAAAAAAATAAAAAATAAAAATCATAAAAAAACCCATATATCATATAAAAATACCACTCAATCCCATTTAATTGTTCCGACAAGTACTAAGCAAAATTATGCCCTCTTCAAGCTCCAAAATAGTGGAAGCAGTGTTTTTGAGGTGGTTGGAGGTCTTAATGATGATTCATAGAAATATGAGTTTTTATGAGATAAAAAATTCAATTAATATGAATATTAAAACAACATACAAATTTTTAAATCTCTTTGGGATCCCATGAAAATCCTTATTGATGTTCTGAGTGTAAGAAAGTAGCTCCTCAGGCTCTTCACTGTGTATAATATGGCTTTGAGCTAACTCTCCTCCTTAAGGATAGTTTATATCATTTAGTGTATTGATAATTAAATAGATTATATTTATTACAGGTAAAATACCTTATAAAATTCATAAAATATCAATATCACACCATGCACATTCTCCATGGAGTTCTGATCCTCTTAAGATAACTTCTCTCGCATGATAAAACTGTGTGTGTAGGCAGGCCATTCAATGGTTATTTTTACATTTAAAATGAAAACATGAGGTGTGAAAAATATCTCAAAAAATATTTATATTAATTGTTATATATTTTAACCCTCAAAATTATTAAGACTTGGTCAAACCTATGCCTAGGGTTTATGAGCAATCCCGATATTCTGACCTAATAATGTTTATTTTACACTTGGAATATATTGTAATGAGATCAATATTCATATTACCTTACACAAAATTAATATTGAAATATTTATATCCATTACTATTTAGACTCACTAAAATAATGGATACTTTCTCCAATTTCTTATACATGGCATGTGGGTGACTACCTTGGGTATCTTGACTACAACCTTAAGGATGGGATTTGCTCCTCAATGTGCTTAATCATCATATGAGTGAGATATGAAAATTGGATATAATTTAATATATATAAATTTATTATTATTTATGTGTTTTAATCATCCTATATTATTACAACATATTATCCTTCTATCATTAACCGAATAGATATCTTGAGACTCCTCAATTCCACCTCCTACTCTTTTGCAACTAGTTTGAGGACTATAATTTTGAATTGAAACCTCTCATGAGAAAATGAGTGGAATAATACCATAAATAAGTCCAAAAATGGATATAACACACTCCATCAAGTGTCATCTAGTCCAATTCCATGAGAAGCCTTCAAAACTGCACTCTTTAGGCCTATATGTGTCATCTCTAGGCTTGATCTACACACTATACACTCTATACATTCTAACAAGTAGATCATTCAAGTTTCCATTAGACATTATAAGACCATAAAAAAAAATTAGGACTCAAATATATAATTTTAAGTAATTTACGGGCAAAAAATTATTTCATCAGGTCACTAGATAGGTTTTGATAGGTTTTAGAGGGACCTAAATTCTTAAGAATAATTCATGGAGTTAAGGGGTTAAATATCAAAACTAATGTTAAGGATAATAAGTATGAAACTTCCATATTATCCCATAATTGGAACAATATCCCATGAATCTCTTCAGGTGAATTCTAATTAAAAAACCATTCTATCTCAATCTCCTCATAGGTAAAATAGTAATTTTAAGGTGGTATTCAATCTTAAAGATTGTTCATACAGGTGTAGGGATGAAAATAATAATAAAATATAGTATTTTTGGGTATTATAACCCTTAGAAAACCTCTAACACCCATATTCTCCCATGAAAATCCTCCAAGAAGTTTTAAGCTTCTTAAGACTACCTCTCATGCATGAAAGACTATGTGTGTGATGAGAGAGAGTGTTATATTGAAGATGTTATCTTCATGATCAATGTGAAATATGAATGATATCATATATATTTTAACATAACTAATGTATTCAATTCATCATCCAATTGCAATCAATCCCCCAATGGTCCTGTAACCTAGTTTTCATGCTTTGAGCATTTAAAAGTAGTTAGAACTGTGTAGCTCTAATGGCCTAGTTCAATGTCAACCTTCATCAACATGAGGATATTATCATAATGATAACCCAATTTTTGGATTATCACATCCTAATTTATCATTAGAGGACCTATTTAAATGCAAATTAAATATTTTTCTCATTTCACTAATGACAAGCCTGTATGAGCACAAAGTTTTCTTTAATTGTATTTAGTCAAGATAAACATCCTTTATGCTCAATTTATTGATGAATAAAATAGAGATAAACATTATAATGTTAATATAGTTATCATTTGGGGTACCATGGAAATTTATCCATCCTCACAATAATTCTATATTTTATCTAGACTTAGACATTTCAAGTCAATCTACACATTCCTTTAGAGTGCAAAATAGATTATACCTAATATTCACAAGTGCTCACTATGCTCAAGTGACCTTGATAGCATGAATATTTAAATAAATTTGGATAAAAAACATAATATTATTTTATACAACCAAAATTTGGGTGCCAATGTTGACCTAGAGGTTTGCAGACCTGTAGGTTCACTAGCCTTCTTATATTGACCTAGAGAAGAGAAATTATGACCCCTTTATTAGTTGTTGTTTGAAACCTCTTTGAGATAATATTCATAGATTATTTGAATGTGTTTCACTTCCTTCAAAGATCTTGAGAAATTATAACACATTCATGATAATTGAATATGGTTACTTAACCATGATTTCTTCAAACTATTTGATTAACATGTGGAAATTGTAGGTAGTTTCCATTTTATGTGTTTTTATGTCCATCTAGGAATTTTAAATCCATTTTTGTAGATATTAAAGGTGTTTTGGAAGATTTTTGAGACTTCACTAACTCTTTACAACTATTAGAGACCTTGAAGTATCAATATCCTCATTGTTATCAACTTAAAAATTACTCCAAAAAAAGTTTTATTATCTTATTAATGTAACACATTACAAGTGGTGATTGATGATGGTGTAGAAGAGTTGGTCACCCAAATTTCCTTTCTTCTTTCATCACACTCAAAAATGACGGAACAAAAGCAAACCTGAACCCTACCTAGATGGAGAAAACATAGTGAGTCCACCTTATTATTTATTTCTAATAAATAAGAGGAAATGTATTAGGAAAATAATTACACAAATTATAAGGGTAAAAGGGTCCCCTCCTATTCCCAAAATCTTCAGTCCTCATTCTCTTTTTTTTCATACAAAATAGAAACCTGATTGGCTTTTCTAAGCTACCAAGGAGAATGATGGAGAGAAGGGATCAATTTTATTTATTTATTTATTTTGACTTGAAACTCCCTAAAAATAATATTTATAATCTTGAGAAGAATAAAGGAATCCATCCATGTTCCTGAACATGATCTTGATCTGACAAAATTGTATGGACTACCTAAAAACCTTCTCTTTCTACTATGAAAATTGTTTAGTCTACTTGTAAATGAATGGAGATGATATGCCATATACCCAAAAAGTTTCTAGATAATTTTATAGATATAATATGAGGTGTTAACCTATTCCTTTTAATAAAAACTTATGATTTACTTCAACATTCTCCTCTTTAAAATTGTAATTATTTATGAAAGCATCTTCAAAAGGATATGAAATGTTATAAAAGTTGGTTACCACCCTTTTAGCATTTGTAAAAACTTGAGTAAGATTAACATGACTTTGACACATTATAGGTCAAAAAAATTGAGCCCTCAAACATATTAAAACTCTTAAACCCACTTTAATATGCCATAAGGTGAGTAGATAACATAAGGTCAAAAATGACATTTACCTTAATATTGTCAAAACAACCTATACCTCATAAATACAATTATGAAGACTATGATAACATCTAAGGTAGCCATACACAAGCTCAGAGGTTCTTAGTATAAATTTTTGAGCTATAGGGGTTAATATTTAGCTTGGGAGGCCACATTATCAACACTAAGGTTATATGAATCTATCTATGTGAATTCTTATATTTCTTAGATGTTGGCTATGAATAATTATTTGAGTGACCTGGTTGATTAAATTTATTGTATTTAGGTATTGGATTAGAGGAATATAATGTGTGCATGGGGTATGCAATAATATGTAAGGGCCAATGAAGGAAATAGACTATGTCAAACATGGTTATATCACTAAGCAATGTTACCTCAAACATTTCTAAAACCCATTTTAATTATTCAGTTTTCTAAGATAATGTCATCACCTTTATCTTACTTATCATGTTATTTATATAGATATATTTTATGTTTGGTTGGTGAAACTTGTTGTCTCATTGACTTAAGATATTCATCCAGATCAACCAACATGGAGAATATCTAGTGGTAGATTAACATGTCATTCCATTGTTTGTCTAAGTCTTAGATTGAGTGGGAAATGAGGTAAGTCTAAGAAGTAAGAAAAAAATCCCAATGGGATTCCATGCATATTTTTTGAACATGAAAAATAATGTCCCTTCAAGCCATGGGATGGTGAGTAGAGGGTCATAGGCTAATTCAAGGATGTCCATATGTATAATTCAAGCTCTCCTTTGGAATAACGTTTTTGGTCAATAGAAAATGAGACCAATTAGAGAATAATATACTAAGGAAAAGATATAAATATAAGGAAATATAGTGAAAAAGAAGAGATGGTAAAGAGATTTAGGCCTTAGATAATTGGATGACAACACACAAAATATCTTGGAGTCATTTGGTGGGATTATTAACTTGATTTATAGATAATTTCCATCATATGAATCAATCATAATTATTTTGGTTGATCTCTTGAATTAGGGATAATAAGACCACTTGGTTTATTATGCATGTTTCATTTTCTTGCCATGATTGTGCATTGACCACCATGTAGTTATTTGCCTAGTCAAGGGCCTTAGAGAGGTTGTGTTCCTCCTTACTTGACTTGAATGTTTCAAAATATTTTTCTATTGTATTAATTATATTTTTAAATAATTTAGTGGTTGTCTATGACCAACATTTTTGTTGTGGCATATTGTTAATCCCTCACATGTTGGGCATGGTGGTAGATTGCTTGACCCTCCTATGAATGTCACAATGGTATATTGTAGGACATACATTGTTGAGGGATGGAGGTATATTTCATGATTCTCCTATGTCTATTGGATGATATAAATTTGAGTGATATATTATCTTGTTATCTAGTTAAAAAAAACATGCCTTGTTTATTATAGGAAATGTTGCATGTTTAATTTTAGTATTTGTCAATGACTAGAATCATTTGAATGTTTTTTGAATGCTTGTTTTAATTTTATTTGAGAATGGGAGTCTCTTTAGGTAAGAATCATGAATAATAATATAGGTGGGTGCATGATCATTCCCTTGATTTAAATTAACCTTTATTATATACACACCTTTTCCTTTACAAGTGATGTAAACATTATGATAGCTAAGAGTCTTAAACTCATGGTTGTCTAGAGTAGTAGCTTAATGAAGATAAATGTTTAGGCAGTGAGTTATCTTTGAAATGGCCAAACAATACTTAGAGTGAATTAGGACCATTAATAAATAATTATTGTTATTCTATTATTAAATTAGTCCTAGATTTTTGCCTCATGCTTATGTATAATATGTATGATATTTATTATATTGATAAAGGTTAATATCATCCAACCTACTTGTAATATTCTTATGAAATATGGTCTTATGTATAATGGCCTAGTTGTGGGTAAAGATTTATATTATCTTTCTGTTGAACCTCTTTGATAAACTAATATGTAATTGAATGGTATATATTTTTTATGTGTATCCTTGGGAGGGATTTTGATATAGCATTTTAGGGTTTTACTAGATGTAAATCCTATGTCAGATTAATGGGTTGAGTTATCTAGATTAGTGAAATAATATGCAATAAATAACCACTAATTTGTTAAAAAATTTGAGTTGTTTTGGATTTATAAAAATAGTAATAAATAAGTGAAAATGGAGAATTATGTACAAAATGAATATCACAAAAGATTTGGGTACTAAAAACTAGGTTACAAATAGGTCTAAATGTCATTGATAAGGTCCCTAAGTTAGATTCTTCTATGAATAGTAGTGCCCCACCTAGATAATAGTGCCATATGGCTTTAATATCCTAAAAATGGTGCTAGTGTCCTCTTTGTAGGGAAATTCCTAATTTATGTGAGAACTTTTACTTATGTTTTAGGGTTTTGTTCCTATGTGCATGAAATATAGAAATTTGTATTATCCTTGGAATAGATGATTTAATATGTTAACCCTAATCCTCCTTAGAATTATGGCATGAGTTGAAAATGTGTGTTAAATAGTAGGATAGGATGGACATCCTTAACACCCCACTTTGAGGAGAGTTACGTACATACCAATACTCTGAAGAGGGATCAAACCCAATCTAGTTCTCCCATATACTGCTTAGTGCAAGTTTAAGTGAATGCTAGAATGATAGTGGTGTTGATGCCTTGAGTTTGATTAAGATTGGAAATATTTGAAATATGGGCTTTGGGTAGTTATAGATGATATTATGCAAAAGTATGGAAGAATATGGATTAATAACCTTTATTTCACTCAACTTATTTCTTGTTTGAATAGGATTTCTAATGGATATAGGTCTAAGAGTTTTATATTTAGAGTATTCTATAGCTTGTGTGGATATTAAAATATATGATTAGGCCAACCTTAGGAGGGGTAAATTTTTTGAAAATATATCTATTCAAGAGAGCTAGAACAAAGAAAACTATATACATGTTGGGGGAACTAGTGCCATGTGACTTTAGTATCCTTAATGTGGCACTAGTGTCCAAATAGCAGGTTGCTAGGTATAAAGGGCCAAGATCTAGGAATGTAGGTTTAGGGATGTATTTTGGATTACTAGAGATATCTATTGTCTACATAATGGTTGGAAAAGTTTGATAAAGGATATAGGATAGGTAGATGGCCAAGCTAGGAATAGGTTATCTCAATGAACACTATTATCATCCAAATACCACTTTTAGGTTATTATTTTTATCCCCCCTTTATGATAAAAATGAATCAAAGTGAAATGACTAGTATAAATGAAAAATAAGCATACCTAGACATACCTAAGAAGCGAAGCTCATGTAGCTAAGTCTAAGTATGTTAATTTGGGTTTACATATGTGAAACATGATCCAAATCATAAAATTTAATGAAACATGCATAAAGGTGATCCTTACTTAAGAGATATCAAGAGCAATAAAATATGTTGAATGAAGTAATTGAGTAAAGCTACTTAAAGAGATAGGACAGAGGAAATTAATAAATACACCTTATTAGTTATGCAAACTAATGTATGAACTTAGTGATAACCTATGTGTGTGTATGTACATAGCAATCAAATCATTAAATAGCTTGGATTAGACTAATATCTTACTCAATCCTAATATGTGGGTGGATTAATAACTCAATCTATCTTTGACACCATCATTTACCACTCTTGATTAGTGGATCATGACCTATGAGTATCCTAGATTAGACTGTAAGTGTGTCGGACCCTCTCATGTGGGTGGCTTAAGAACTCAAGTAGGCTATGAATCCATAATTACCCACTTGTGTGTAGTAGATGCATCTAAAACTAAACTATGGAAAGTGTGGAAGGTATCTAACTATGTATATATAACTATGTATATCAACTTCATGGCCACTCAAACACACTAGGTAGCTCTAGGCCACTCAGGAATGCAAACCACTATAGATGGAGTAAGGCATGAAATTGGTGACAACCTAGATTATGATACCAAGTGAATATAGTGTAGATAATGACATGGAGTTTACCATTCCATATGATCAACTTATGTGTAACTGAGCATATGGAAACTATGTACCATACATATGCCCCCAATCATATATCCAAGTATATCAATTTTGAATAAGTTGTAATAATTATATCTATGTATTTGAACTAAATGTGGGGTTGATCATACCATGCATGATGACCCAAATTTGAGTAATTAGTATGAATATAAGCTGAAATGAGTGTATCTAAGTAAAATATAAACATAACTATAAAACCTATAGTTTTATCTATGAAAATATATATTTTACTTGGTGTATTATTCTAGCTAATCTAGACTACCCTAAAACTAGGGCTATTAGACAATAGCATCATGTAGTGGATAGTAGTGCCATGTGGAACTAGTGTCCCAAGCTAGGCACTATTTTTTGTCTGGTCTAAATTCTATGTCACTGAACTACTTTTTGAGTCCTTATTTTTTCATGTGTCTTACCTATGTCTAATTTCTTAAAAAGTAGCCTATGTGTTAAAAATAATATGTGAATAGGAATTTAAGAAATTGATCTCTATGATAAAAACTTATGAATTCCCCCTATTTTGATGGTAGTATTTAACCTATGCAATAACATTCCTTAGAATAAATAGATCTACTAAACGTGTTAGCTAGAGCTTATATGATAACTACATGATATTACAATATAATGTATAAACATAGCATCATAAGTATGTAATGTAAGATGTATGTTGTATCTAGATTTAAATAAGGGTGTGAATATATATGTAATGAATGTGTATAATATAAAATCTAAGTAGCTAAAAAGGGGGATGGGGCATGATGTCCATAATGACACCCAAGTAGGAGTGTAGATGCATGAGATTCCTTGTGGCATAAAAAACTGGTATGTGTGACAAGAAAAGACAAGTGTCATGGTGATGATGCATAAAATAAAACATACATACAAAACACATTAGGTATGAAAACAAAAGATAAGGGGACATAATATAAGGGACATGAGCACATGTCACTAAATCTAAGAAGATAAGACATAGAAAGACATGTATAAATTCCCATATACTCAAGAAATAAGTAACTTGGCTTATATCCACATAGAATGACATTTTCAAATGTCTAAATACATAATGAAGAAGGTACACACAAGGGACATGAGCACATGTCTAAGGAATATATTAATATAAGAGGCATAGAGAAAAATAACAATGGAATATTCAAATGACCTTGAATAGAAGAAGCATAGGAAACACAATCAAGTCTACACTAGGAAAGCTAGAAATGAATATATATATATATATATATATTAGTACATTTTTTTGTAAATTCTATGATGTATTTATTTTAATTATAACCTATGATAGTCATAAAAAATATAAGTATGAGTAGTAATGATCAATATCAAGATATATCAATGCATTAAATGAAATGTAAAGAATGTAAGGATAAAACTTGGTAGTATAGAATATGTATGATATACCCCCAAGTAGCTGGATGTATCAAATGAATAAACTTGGATTAGTGTATATGCACCTAATGGGTAGATGATAACAAGTCTATATTAGTTTAGTGGACCTAAGTCCTATACATAATCTACAAGTACTTGATAAGAATAGGTTAAGCATGTATGTATGATAAAATTGACTATACTAAGATAGATAACACATGTAGTGTCTAGTAGATAGAATAAATTTAAATGTGTATGTGTTTTTTGAGTAATATTTAAATGTTTTTATGTTTTGACATGTTATATTATTTTTGTATTTTCTATATATAATATTTTTATAAGGAAATGAAAATAAATTATGTGAAGAAAGAGATAAGAAAGAATGTACAAGAGGGTAGGATCTATACTAACTAATGAGTCTCATGAGAGAAACTATCACCGTGATCTATGTCAAATAAGGTAATTATGATCATGTGTATTATGTAAAAGGGTAGATATGATCCCATAATATGCTATGTGGAGTAATATATGTTTGTATCTCTCTATGTAGTGATGTTATGACTCTATGGCATTAACTATGATGCTTTGTGAATTGTAGGGGTATTAAGAACCCATATGATAGAATAAGAAGTTATAGGTGATGTAGGTTCCCTATGTAGAGAAAACTTAGAACCCAATGATACTAATATAAATATAAATTAAGTAGAGGAAGGTCCTCAAGAATCTGTGACATATTTATGATGTAGGTATCTCTATAATAATCATCTTTATGAGAGAGTATGCATAAACATCGATAACATATGAGTAAACCTCACTTGCACTCATGGATATAATTTAGTATATGATTTATGCAAAAGAAATTTACTCTACACTATAACTAATAACTATGTAATAGCTTGTAATGGTGTTAGAACTATAACTAGTAATTATGCTAGAAGTATAACTAGTAACTACATTAGGACTATCTATGAGATGGGTAGAGGATAATCATATAGGATACCCTCAACTTTGAACACATGTTTTTCATGTATGTACTTCAATATTATATGTATTATATATGGTATGGCTTGTATATAATATAACCATGTCCTATATAATAACATATCAAACATGCTTGCACTAGCTACTACTAGGAATGAAGTGGGTATATGTGTTAGTCTAACCTATAATGGAAGCACAATATCCCTAATGGAGGTTTGAATGTGATCACTAAAACCACTAATGAATATGTCTATGGGAAATATATCCTACTCTAAGTACCCTAAATACTTTAAAAGTGTCATAGTGCACATGTTTATACTTGACCCTTTGTCAACTATAACACTCTAGATATGATGATGATCTATGTATGTTCATATAAAGGGTGCATGTAAATCTATATCATCATTGAAAATC
The DNA here is from genome assembly GCA_037957365.1 of Torreya grandis. Lineage (NCBI taxonomy): Eukaryota > Viridiplantae > Streptophyta > Pinopsida > Cupressales > Taxaceae > Torreya > Torreya grandis. The sequence goes on along the minus strand of JARHVA010002781.1, from coordinate 902,612 downwards.
TCATACTCTAAGAACATGATGAGTGGTCTAGGTGGAATTATAGTATGGTACATAATAATGATGCTATGTAATGGATGTGCCTCCTCTATTAATATATGAAATAAAGGATGTGGTGGATATGAATGATATGTATAATAAACACCTAATATGCTCCCTGGATCATTCATTATGTGCCTTATAAATGGATCTGAGAATATATTTAGTGCCTTATATTTTATTTTTATGGTTTTGATGCTTCTTGGGTGTTCTGACATCAATAAAATTAGCTTCAATCAGATCTTGTATCTTATGATTTATGTTTATGCATTTATTTATTGTGTGACCTAGTGCCTTGTGATACTCATAGAATGGATTAGAATAATATTTATTTATAAGATTTCATGTCATATCAAGCTCTTTAAGGGAATGGAGATATGTGACATTTTATTCCAATATTTGTTGCAAAGCCTATTCTAGTGACTCTGAAAGGTTGGTTAAGACTCGGTGTTGAGGGGCAAATAAAACCAATATAGGAGATGGATTTGAATCTACATTTTTTGAGTCCTTTTGATCACTCTTTTTCTCAACGGACCTTAAATATTATGGAGGCTTATTTAAATTCTTGATAGGTGATTTTTATGCATTGGTATACTTGATTTTTCCCATTGATAGGATCTTAACCTCTCTTTATTTTAGTATAGGACACAAATTTATGAATATAGGAGACTTCTTGAACATGATAGATTCATGTATTGTTGGTAAGTGACTTTGATTAAATATTTTATGAATCTCTTTATCTACCATTGGTCTAGTCAATTTGGCTAATATAATATTTTATTGTAAGACATAAGCTATGATAGGCTAATTTGAATTTTGTTTTAACTATGCCACTTGTGCATATGATATCTTATCACTAATGTTGATAGAGAAAAGTGATAATAACATGTTATCCAAAGGATTTAATGTTGTGACAAATTTATTTGGTAAAACATAAAACCATTGTAGGTCACAATCCTTTATACTGCATAGAAACAACTTCATGAGAAGCTAATTGTTAGACACATAGTCTAAGCATGCAGTGTGAAAAGATATAAGGTAATGCTTTGGGTCACCCTTACTATAATATAATGTAATATTAGGTGCCAAAAAATTAGATTCTAAGATATTTGTCTCTATTTGATGTGCCAAAGGTGTATTCAAGATAATGTTGTAATTCAAGTCATATGATGTCCTAGTGACTCCCTTCTCAAGATGTAACACCTTAGAGTATAGATTATGAATCTCATGCATAAGGAGTTGTAAATTTAGAGTGGATAAAATAGCCATAATAAGTTTAGTTATAAATGAAGGCTATTGAATTACAATATTAAGTTGTGTTAACTAAGTTGGTTAAGTTCGCCACACTATAGGTGTAATAACATTATTAAATGGGGGAGCTAAAGATTGACCATTATTTGTTTTGTTCTTAATTTAGAATATGGCTTGTAGGATGTATTCATTATCAAGTCACTATTCATGAATTCTATCTTTAAATCCTTGTAATATCTCATATTTGTTGATAATTATGTCGACATTGTTAAGTGAAGGGAGCGTGTCCCAGTTTTTAATGTGTATATCATCTTGATCTTAGTTGTGTTTTTCATATTCAGATACATTATCATTAAAATACACATAATTAGGGTGTGAAGGATGAATAACAAGAGTTATGATAGGTCTCTTATCAATATTATAGGATCGGATAATAGGAATCTAAATATGCTCTATAGGATTACCACCTAGTATAACACTTATTCTTAATAAAAGAGACATGTGTTTATATGGAATTTAGTAAACAAACTAGAATAGAGATACTAAAATATAATATATGAAATATAAAAAATTGAAAGTAGCTAATGAAAATGGGAATAAAATGGAGACAAATCGTAAGAGTATCTAGGGTTAGGGTTTTTTAAATTAGGGTTGCATTGTAAAATTTAAATTATATTTAAATAAATGAAACCATAATGTAAGGTTTATTTAATGACCTAGGTTATGTCAAAAATTATAAAAATAGATGTATGTAACCCTAATTTAGTGCACAAAAATTTGGAGAATGCAAAATAGGGTTTTGATTGATATTCAAAATAGGTAAGTTCACCAAATGATTTAAGATTTTAGGGTTATAATAGATTTAAATCATATGTTAGATCAAAAGGCTAAGTTGTCTAAATTAATGAAATAATATGTAATAAATAACTAATGATATGTTATAGAATTTTACTTGCTTTGATTTTTTAAAAATAGTATTAAATATTTACAAATGGATACTTATCTTGAAAAAGACTATCATAGAAGATGTGGGTGCTAAAAATTGGGTTAAAACTAGGTTTGAGTGTCATCAAAAAGGTCCCTAAGATATATTCTTCCCTTTATAGGAGTGCCCTACCTAGATAGTATCACTATGTGGCCCTAGTGTCCTATTTACATGACTATTCTTATTTTTTAGGAGCACATGCACCTCTGTTTCTAGGTTATATTCTTGTGCACATGAAATACAAAACTCTATATTATAACTATAATAGTTGATTTAATATGAAAAATATAATTCTCTTTAAAAGCATGGTATGAACTTAAAATATGTGTTCATTATTATAATAGATTGGACATCCTCAACACCTTACTATGAAGATATTTTCCTACATACCAATAATCTGAAGAGGGGTTGATCCTAGTGTAGTTCTCCCACCTAGTGATTGGTACAAAGGGAAGTTTATTATAGAATGATAGTGGTCTTGAATTACTTGAGTGTGCTTGAGATTTGAAATATTTGAAAATTAGGCTTAGAATAACTATAGATGTTAGTATGCAGTAGGATATAATAGGGATTAATAACCTTTATTTTGATCAACTTGTTTCTTATTTGAGTAGGTTTTTTACATCTATTTTCCATCTAGTGAAAATAGGTTTGAGTCTTGTATATATAGTGTTTCATAGCTTGTGTGGATATTAAACTATGTTTAATAAAACCTTTTGGTGGTACACATTTGAAACTATATCCTTTTTGGAGATTAAGGGCAAGGGACACTAACACCATAGTGGGGAAACTAACACCATGTGGCTCTAGTGTCCTTAATGTGGTGTTAGTGTCACCTAGTAGGCTACTAAGCATGAAGAGATAAGATCTAGGAATGTAGGTTTGGGACTATGTTTTGTCTAATTGGACATGTCTATGGTCTTCACAATGGTTGGGAAAGTGTGATAAAGGCTTTAGGATAGGTCTAGGGCTAAGCTAGGAATAGGTTGTCTCAAGAAACACTATTACCATCTGATTATTACTTTTAGGTGATTAAAGATTCATTATGTAAGGAAATATTTCTTAGCCTATTGGATATTTAATAAAATTACATGTTTCATTGATTAAATATTCATTAAGGTCAACCTAATAAATATGCATGTGTATCTTCTTATATGAGTTATGATATACTTTAATTAATTAAGCTTTTCCAAGGATAAGTGGAACTCAAATAAATATCTATGAGATTGTTGTTGGAAATAATAATATAGCTTGAATATATAGTCTTTATGTTGATTTTATTCAAGTAATAATGTCTTATGGAAGTGTCCTAGATCAAAGCATTGAGTAAGTTATATTATAAATACCTTACCTTCAAAAAGTACCATTCTATTAAAGAAAGAAGTTATTATTATGATATTCTTTATTTGATTTATTTATGCTTGATATAAAATAATGTCATTTCATCCTTCTTAAAATGAATGAAATGGGACCAAGGACCATTACCAGTTAAAATATTCAATTGAGCCTATAAGACTATTTTTGTAAATGAGTAGATCTCTTTTAATCTTAGAGAATTGTGTGTAAATTAGAGTCTCTTTGATTGTATAGATATTCAGCTAAACCAATTAGAATATTAATTTAGATTTGAAAGAGTATTTAACCTTGACACCACCTTATTCAATTACTTAAGTCATGTATACTTGGACTAATAAGACCTCTTATGAAAAACAAATACTCTACCTAGACTAGATAGTTAGTAACAGTCAATGTGAGATTATTAATTTCTTTAGTTGAGTTCTAAATTCATGGAATTATGTTTGAGGTTTCCTTTAGCTATGTTTTAATTTATTTTTAAAATTAATATAATTTGGGTTTTTCTTCTTTTATTGATCTCTTTATGTTTGGATTCATATCAAACCACTCCTTAGTCAGTCATTGAGTCTCTTGTTTTAGAATTTTTCCTTAGTCAAATTTTCCTTAGTGGTTGATTCTTCCACATGGACTTTGCCTTTTATGCATTTTAGTTGGGTCTTTTTTGAATTTTATCTTCATCAATTTTATGACTTATTGAGAGTTTTTCATTGAATCCATGTGTCACCATCCCACTATCCCAAGGGTGATTTTAGTATATCCCATTTTATGGTAGTCTCTAGATAAGAATATCATTGGGAGCCATCCACATGTCTCCATCCTACCAACCTAGGGGTGATGTCATCATAACCCATTTTATAATATAAATCAAGCAAGTAAATCATTGGGAGCCATCCACATGTCACCATATTAATAACTTGAGGGTGATATTAGCATAGCCCAGTATATGGTAGTTAGTAGGGAAGAACATCATTCAGATCTATCTACATGTCACCATACCCTAAATTAGGGGTAAGATCAAAATAACCCATTAAATGGTTGATGTTAATTAAATAGATTGCAAATATTCATCCATGTGTTATCATCCTACTAATCTAGTGGAGATAATATTTAGTACAAATAGTTATGTAGTCACAATGTATCTGAGAAACTCTAGGTTGTCATGGAAATGACAAGTGGAAAGAAGTGGCCTTGTGACCTTGAATAAAAGATAGCATGGTCAAAGAATGTGATCGAAGTAGACATATGGTGCCTGATTATATTATAAGTGGCAAAGGACAATTTTGAAAACCATTTCAACATCATAACACATTAACCTTTAGCATGAGTTAGTGAATGAATTCTTGAGTGCTTGGCCAAATGAATAGAGATTTTGACCTCTTAATCATTAAATGCACCTATTTATATAATGGTGGTAGTTACATGGATTATATATGTAAGTATATGATTAGTATGAATTATTGTATTTTTTATTTTTTTGGTTGGTTATATGTAGTATGGTTGTATCATGGTTTTTTAGATGGAGAAAATAAGAATGACATTTTTGTCGTAGAGACTAAGTTAATACACTAGGAACTCTGGATATTGATTTTTGGCATTTAAATTTCCACATAAACTCTAACACATATCTTGTTGATGAATAAAATAAGAAGAGAATGTAAAAAACTATAGAATATGGTCATATCAGTGAGCATGACCCTTCAAGTCATCCAAGACTGAATGATATAGGACCCTAAATTCTCTTGGCCATGTAATAAATATGAGATGTCTTAAAAGAGAGACTACCAACATCATCACATGGGGTTGAAAGGCACTCTCCACAACACTCCAAATATGAATACAGATCAGTTGGGAGATAGAGGTATTGAAGTCATTCACATAACAATTTTGAGGGTGATACAGGTGAATTTCATCACCATGACAAGTGTCGAGAGAGACAAGATTTATACCATCTTATTAATCATATACATGTTGTTATTGATGTCAATATGATGTCATTAATGTTGAAGTATGTTTTAATTGATGTATAATATATATCTAGTAAATATGCATTGTGAGTGATCTTTGAGGTATGCATGAGTGAAGTCTAATGTCTAGGTAAGCAAAGATAGTTAACGCATCAATATGAGCTTGTATTACTTACATGACAAGTAATCCATGCAACCTAATATCTATATGTTGAGAGAGAATTTGAAGGCTTGAGAATTCATCAGTAGTTTTGACAACTTTTTGGAAATAATTTTGAAGAATGAACATAGAACATTGTGATCTATGAATATCCTTAGTCGATCTATAAATATCTATGTAAAAATTTCTAAATATGATTCATTGAGCTATGAAGATCTTATGTTGAAGATCCAAAGAAGAGGAGGTATGAGGTTGTTTGAGTAAAGAGAGAGATGGTCACCAAATGGGGCATCAGGATCAATTTCCAAGGAAATCATGAATATGAGTTCATTGACATAGGTATTTTATGTTGTTTCAAGTATGTTGACCAAGTTTTAGGTCAAAATTTTAAGATTAGGGCAATAAAATGTGTTTTGAGGAGTATTGAGTGCATAAAATACAAGGTACTCAACCCAAGAAGGAATTTTAAGTTTTCACTAGCATATGAAACCTCTACATGGGAACCTAAGTTGTTGAGGAGATATGGGTAAGGGTCATATCTAATATCTCTAGGCATTAATTTTGGAAATGAGGAACAAATTTTTATGAATAATCATTAACACTAGAAATAATGTTAACCCTCTCTAAAACCCTAAAAGTGACCTAATGAGAAATATATTGTTATAAAGTGATCATAATGGTTTTACATGGATATTTAAGTGATTTTATCATGTAGTCAACTCCACTAGGCACCTCCATATGTGATTGGTTTGTAAGGTGAGTGAGTAGGCCCTATAAGAAAGACCTTATCTCTCAAAAATTTACTACACCAATCAAAGTTAATATATACATTAGGGTTGAATATTGATAATTTTATCTTATGTAAATGGTTTTTTCTAATAATATTTTATCCCTTAGAGGTTCTATAAATATCATACAAGTTGACCAATCGCTAGCAGACTTAGTGGTGCAGATAGTGAGAAAACTAGGCAGAAGTGAAAAATTGATTAACGATGTGCTAACATGGACTAGAGATTAATAAAAGTGCATGGATATTTTTTTAATAAAATTTAATACATGTTTATGTTGGATATATATTTTTTAGGTAAATGTTAATGATGAAAATTTTGCTCATAAGTTGACCTATGTAGTGAAGATGAGACAATGAAGGTGCATGGTTGTGAGATTGGTTTACAAGACCAATATTTACATATGACCATGTTATCTACCTATATTATAATTATTAAATGATAATATATGATCATTAAAATTAATAATGAAATTTTTAATGTGTCTACATAGGTGTTAAAATTCAAAATCACCATTAGTCTTAAAGACAAACTGGTAGTTTTAGGTAATTAGGTTACATTGATGAGTTTGAGACTCTATGCCATGAGATGATATATATAATGCACATAGTTTTTTTTTTTGAATTTATTTATATATACATGATTTTTATAATATTTTTAGTTAGTGTAATAGGTTATAACATTGAAGCCAAAATGACCTATTTGGTTGAGTGAAGTATGTGAGAGAGAAAGTCAACAGATTGGTCTACAAGACCAATAGTTTCTATTAGATATTATGGTCTATTTTTTTGAGGTTTTTATAAGGATGTTATAAGATAATTATTAATTATTTCAAATACATTTATTATTTTCAATTAGGTGTTAGAATTTCATGTTTCCTTGATTATGTTTTGAACCTAGCTGGTAGTTCAAAGTAAACATCTTGAATAGAAGAGTTTGAACCTATATACCTTGATTTGAAGCATATAATTAATTGTTTTATGAACCTAAGATAATGAGTATTATTTATATATTATTTATTTCGATGTTTTTTTGGAAAAAATTATTTTATGCTACATTTTTTCAAAATAATTTTTGTGTATGCACAAGCCTATTGTAAACAATGTTTTGAGAAAAGGTTCAAGTGGTGGTTGGACCAAGAAGGTGATTTGGACCTAAAGTGAAGTTGGATAAGGTATATTTGAGTTTAATTTGATATGTACCTAATATATAGTAAGTTTTAAAGTTTTCCAAGGAAGGCCAATTATAATTTGTGACTAAGAATACTTAATAAGTTTGCACGAGACCTAAAGAATTAATGTAGCCTATTAAGCTATGGTTGACCTAATGTATTGGTTTATTCATGATTGAAACGTGTTATATGACTAATTTTAATGGTAATTAAAGTATTTAAGTGTGCATAGATGATGAAGGTGTGTGATAGTAAGTGACCTATATAAAAGCAAGGCTAATTAGGCCTATTTATAGGTGTTAGTTAAGAATGTGTGAAAGAAAATAAAAAATCACAAAGAGGAGTAGGAAGAGGTCATGTTGACAATTATATGGGTATCATGAATATATAAATAGAGGTATAGATATGAACATTAGTGCATAGGTGAATTAATCAAGCTGATATAGTGATTATTAAGTAATGATATATTTACTTGGGTGACAGGAAGTTTTCAATGTGATCATGAGATTTAAGGAGCAGACCATGAGGGAATATTGTGATTAAGATAAAATTCATGAGGAAAGAATTAGATTAAAATTTTATGACGTTTTCATAGATGATCATAGGTATATTGGAGACATTAATATGTTGATAATACCATGATGAGGTAGTCGATGTGTAGAGAGAGTAAATAGAAGATTGAAAATGACATTGATGTCATAAAGAGTAGAAAAAGTAGAGAGATAAAAATAAGACCATCATCAGGTTTTGATAAGAATCAAGGAAGAGGTGTAAAAATAATTGTTGGTTGAGTGGGCGGTGATTCATCATAAGTTTTTATTGAGTGGATGATTGATCAATAAGGGGGTTAGTGCATCCTAACAAGTTGGTACTTGTTAAAGACAAGTGGGTGCTTGGTGAATTAGGGGTTAGTGTTCTTTATTGAGTTTGTGCTTAATCGAATATTGATTCATTAATTTATAGGACTATTTTTCCAATCTTTTTTTAAATGGGTTTTATCCCCCATGAGGATTTCCCACTTATAAGATGTGTTATGTTTATTTATACATTTATTTGGTTTGTTAATGCTTTTTCATGATTATGTACATTGGGTTGATATTGATTGATTAATGGTGATGAATGAATGATGAAGTGAAAGAAAAAAAGTATTAAAGACATTTATTAAACCCCCCTAATGATTGTGATTCAAATAATTGGTATCAAATTGGGTCCTTTAAGATAGGCCTAATAGCCTAAAGGTGATCTTAAGAAGCACTAGCTTGGACTGTCATGATGATAGTGTTTATCATGATAGTATTGATGGTCTACCAAATAATCATGGTATTGGTAGTGTTGACTAAGAATAAGAAGGATGATAGGGTGAGTCATGATCAACTCATAAATCAAGGTGGGCTATTTGATACTACAGAACATAAGTCAGATTTGAAAGAATGTCAAGAGTATTATTAACTATCTCAAAAGGATTATGTATAAGCCAATTCAAAGGTCAAGCCTAAGTTGGCAGTCAATTCTAGAAGGACACTATAGAATTTTCAATCTTGTGAGAGTATAGAGATATGGGAATCTCCTAAATTTACATTGTTATAATACCCTATGGAAGGGGTGACTCCATTAAGCTTTATGGAGACACTCATTAGTAAGTAAAAGCATGGTGTATGTTTTTTGAGATTTGAAAGGTGTTTTATGGTATGAAGACACGTTGAATATTTTTGAGTATGAGTTCAAAGTGTGATGTTTTAACATGTTAAGAGGTATGCTTCTGGTATCTAGTTATAGTTGTGTAGATCTTTATGATATTTCTTTGTCAAGTAGTTATTTTGAGATTGTTATCTAGGTAAGAGCAAGGTCAGTTCACTGGGACGTAAGTTATGTTAATGCACATAAAAGTGTTGCATTGATAAGAATTGTTATAATTGGAATGAATATAGAAGGCACAATTTAAGATGTTAAACGTGTTTAGGTGCATTGAAGGCTTGAGTCTTGTCTTTGCATGGAATGAGTATGAGATTAGTGATATGAGTGATATATTAAAGGTGATTTTATTGAGAATTTTCTTCTTTATTGATTAGTAATCAATAATTAATATCAAGAAGCATCTTGTGAAGATGCATCTTACATAAGGTGGATACCAAAGGTAAATAGAAACATTTAGGAAAGTACAATTGGTAATGATTAGGTGCATGAAACATTTGTCATGATGAGGTCTATGTCATGGTGGATTGAGAAACATTAAATATTAGATTTTTCCATTGAAATAATATCCTTGATTTTAGATAGACCTAATAGGCATGGTGGACAATCACTAATTTTAGAGATGTTTTATGTTCATAGTCATTAAATGTGATTAATATAAGCATTTTAAGATGATATTTGGGTTGTGTATTATAGGTATATATTCTCATTATACCTTGGTTGTGTGAGGTGAAGGTGATCAGGTAAGATAGAAGTCTGGTAGATAATAAACAAGGTGTTTTACAAACCTAATGAGTAGTGAAATAATACAAAAAGAGTTATCATGGATCAAATATGGTGTAAGGAGATAAGAGGATAATGAAAGGAGTATTTATGATGTGAATAAATGTTGAAGGTACAATAAATAATTAAGGAATTTCTAATAGGAGATAACATCAACTCAAAGGGAGATAGTCAGATAATTCATGAGCTTTAAGAATAGTTGTGTAGTACAAAGATGTTTAGAATCATGAGGACAAGTTGGATGTTTATGAAGCTTGAAAAAAAATTAAGCTATATATCATTCATCTTTTTGGCATCAAGTTACATAAATGAAGGTAATCAGTCATGTATAATTGAGTATACTTGAATAATATCTTTGACAGATAAGAAAAAATGGAATATCTTAGTGATTTTGACTCATAAAATTCATTTCAAAGACAAGATGTATGGTCTTTTGATCAGATTTCATTTAAATACTATACTTGATCTAAGGGGGAGCTTGGTATCTCTAAGTTTTTTTTGTAGTTTTTGAGAATAATTGTCAAAGAAGGAGAATGAATGGTTCTAGAAATTGTAGTGTGTATGATCCTTTGTCATTAATGTCAAAAGGGGAAGAAAAGGTCATGGATAATGATAATTTTGGGGTAAAATAGATTAATTAGACTGTAATGTGTTTTTCCATCAATGATAAAGGGGCTATTTGTTGGCATAATGTTGTCATTGATATCAATATAATGTCATTAATGTCAAAGTATATTGTCATTGATGTCTAAGATGCATTTGGTAAAGATGCATGGTGAGTAGTCTTTGAGGTATGCATGAGTGAATTTTGATTTATAGGTAAGCAAGGATAGTTGAGGCATCAATATGATCTTGTATGCTTAATATGAAAAAGAAGATAGCTAACCAAATGTCTCTTTACTAAGAGAGAATTTGAAGGCTTGAGATGTCATCAAAAGGTTTGGAAATAGTTTTGAAAACTCAGGATAAAACATAGTGAGCTATGAAGATCCTTATTTGAGATCCAAGTATCTACATAATAATCTCTAAATATGTTCCATCGAGCTACACAGATTTTTTGTTCAAGCACCGAAGAAGAGGCTATATGAGGTTGTTTTAGAAAAGAGAGATATGGTGGTTAGATAGGGTATTACGATTAATTCACAAGGAAATTATGAGTATGGGTGCATTAATAGAGGTATATCATATTTTTTCAAGTATATTGACCAAGTTTGAAGTCAAAATTTTAAGGTTAGGGTAAGAAAAAATGTTTTGAGTTCTATCAAGTGCACAAAATGGAGGGTTCTCAACCTAATAAGGACTTTAAAGTGTTAATTAGAATGGTAAAACTCTAAACGGGAACTTAAGATATTGATTATATATTTTTAATGGTCCCATCTAATATCTCTAGGCATTAGTTTTAGAAATGAGGGGCAATATTTTATGAATAATCGTTAACACTTGAAATAGTGTTAACCCTCTCTAAAGCCCTAATAGTGACCCAATGAGAAATATCTTGTTATAAATATGTCATAATGTGTTAAAATATATATTTAATTGATTATATCTTGTATTAAACTCCCTTATACACCTTTATATGGGATTGGTTTGCTAGGTGAGTGAGTAGACTCTATTGAAAAGGTCTTTTAAAAAAAAATCTATAACAGTCGAAGTTGACAAATTTAATGTTTATAAATGAATAAAGGTTGAATATTGAGAATTTTATATTATTTACATGTAATTTTTTTATAATATTCTATCCATTATGTGTGCTAAAATGATCATACAAGTTGACTAGTCCCTAACAGACCTAGTGGTGCAGTTAGTGAGAAAACTAGGTAAAAGTGAGAAATTGATTAGGGATGTCCTAAAATTGAATAGGGATGAATAAAAGTGAATTTAATTTTTTTTAAATACATTTAATACATTTTTATTCTTTATATATGTTTTCTAGGTTAAGGACAATGATGAAAAGATTGCTCATAAGTTGACCTGTCTATTGAAGATGAGATAATGAAGGTGCAAGGTTATGAGATTGGTCTGTAAGACCAATATCTCAATATGACCATGTTATATAAATATATTATAATTTTATAATTATAATATATTATCATTAAAATTTATTAATATCTTTTTAATGTGTCTACATAGGTGTTCAAATTCAAAATCATGATGACTAGTCTTTAAGGCAAACTTGTAGTTTTGGGTAAGAAAGTTAAAATAATGGGTTAGAGACTCTATAACAGGAGTTGATATTTTTAATTAACATAATTATGTTTTTATGACATTAATTATCTATACTTTCTTTTAAGTTTCTTGTAAGTTAGTTTAATATGTTGGAATATTGAAGCGAAAATGACTTGTCTGGCTAAGTGAAGTTTGTGAGAGAGAAAGTCAATGGATTGGTCTACAAGACTAATAGTTTCCATTACAGATTATGATATTTTTTTTTATTTTGTTATAAATATTTTATAATATATTTTTTATTCATTTAAATCCATTTATTATGTTCAATTATGTGTTATAATTTCATCTTTCCTTGACTATGTTTCAAAGCCAGTTGGTATTTCAGAGTAAGCATCTTGTAGAGAAGAGTTTGATCATATATACCTTGATTTGAAGCATATAATGAAGTTTTTTATTACCATAATTAAATTATGTTTATTTATATGTTATTTATTACCATTATTATTTCAAAAATTTATTTTATTCTTTAGTTGTTCAAAATAAATTTTCTATGTATGCAAAACCTATTGTGAACAATGTTTTTAGAAAAGGTTGAAGTGGTGGTTGGACATAAAAGCTGATATGGACCTAAATATAAGTTGGATAATTTATATTTTAATTTAATTTGAGTTTTAAATACTATATTATATTTTTTAAAGTGTTACAAGGAAGGCCAAGTGTAATGTGTGACTAAAAATGCTTAATAGGTCTTCATGAGACCTAAAGAAAGAATGTAGCCTATTAAATTATGTCTAACATAATGTATTTGTTAATTCATGATTGTAAAGTTTTATGTGATACATTTTAAGTTTAATTAAATTATTAAAGTGTGCATATATGACCACGGTGTTTGAGATCAAGTGATATGTATAAAATCAAGGCTAATTAGGCGTATTTGTGTGTGTTAGTTATGTATGCAAATGAAAAAAAGAGCATAAAAAGTTTTAGGAGGAGGTTATGTTGACAATTATAGGGGTCTCATAAATATATAATATTAGGTATGCATATTAATATCAGTTCTTATGTGAACTAATAAAGGTTATAGATGGATTATTGAGAAATGATAGATTTGCTTCGGTGAGAGGTAGTTTTAAATGTGATCATGAGTGTCAAAGAGTAGACCATGAGGGTAGATTGTGATTTAAGTAAAAATCATGAGGAGAGGATAAGAGTATAATTTTATGATGTTTTCATTTACTAATAAATGTGTATTATACATTTTAATATGTTGATAGGAACATGATGAGGTAGCTGATGTGTAAAAAGAGAAAATAGAAGATTGAGTATGACATAGATGTCATAGAAAGAAGAAGAAAGAGAGAGATTAGAATAAGAACATCATCAATTATTTAAAATAATCAAGGAAAAGGTGAAAATATAATTTGTTTTTGAGTGGGTGTTTAGTCATCATAAGTGTTGATTGAGTGGGTGATTGATCAACATAGGGGTTGGTTCCTCCTAGCAGGTTGGTGCTTTCTAAAGCCAAGTGGGTGCTTGGTGAATTAGGGGTTGGTTCTCAACTAAATATTGATTCATTTATTTATAGGAATATTTTTCCAATCTTTTTTTTATTGGTTTTTATCCCACTTATATGATGTGTTATGGTTGTTTATGAATTACTTTTGTTGATTAATGCTTATGTACCTTGGGTTGATATTTATTGATTAATGGTAATGAATGAATGATGAAGTGAAAGAAAAATAGTATTAAGGACACTAATTCAACCCCCCCCCCCACCCTCACCTCTTATTGATTATGATTCCAATAATACCTAAGGAATTATTAAACTATTTCATCATATTACATCCTCCTAATTTTTATGGTACTCAAGAAGGATTTGTATCAAATGTTTTAGTTGGCCAACATGATATGTTGTTTTAATTTATATGATTGTGACACCAATGGCAAGTCCCATTTCGTAAACCACCTTATTATACATGAAAAATAATTAGGTGGGAAGGAAATGAGTATAAACTTTATTTAGCACATGCTTCCCTCACCTAGAAATTATTTGAAGAGTGTTTTAGAGTGTGCTACCTATCCTCTCAATATGTTTAGAAGAAGTTAGATGAGTTTCATCATATATAATAGGGAAGTTGGACCGTGGCACAATATGATTACCATTTTTTGGATTTGATCATGTATTTTTAAGGTTGTATAAATGAAACCATCAATGTTAACATGTTAATTAGAGGCTTGAATTTGGAGCTAAATAGTGCAATGTGAATTTTAGATCCCACAACCTTGGCAAGAGTAGTTAAAAAGGCCATCTTGGTTGAGGAGTCTTGAGTAAATACTCAATATTCCTAAGATAAATTTCAAGGAAATATGAAACATAAACATGACTTAAGGAAATAATTTTTGTATCTTTCACCCAAGGGAGGTTTAAAAAAATCTCAATCCAACTCTAAAACTCCTCAACAACAACAAAAAGAGAGTAACCATTATAGCTTTACCTAGAATAAGGACTGGTTTGATAGATGCTATTAAGTATGAAGTGACACTAAGCCTCAAGACTAATATCAAAATATATCTACATGAGATTAATAATTAGCACAAATGACACCATTAGGATTGACAACATTGATTGATCAGATATCAATTGGAGGTTCTTTAGGGAGAGACCAATATAGAGATGAGTGTTTTTTGTGTGGATTCCATTATCACTATGCATATTATTATCCTATTGGAACATAAATTTAAAATAGGTATAAGGACCATATTCTAGAGTAGATAGTGTGTGACATTGGTTGAGGACATGGGATTTGTGCTATAGTGGATGAATACCAAGTCAAGCACTAGGGAATAGTCATTGAAATCACATTTATGATTGATAGAGTTTCTATATCATTTTTTATTATGGATCTTCATACTCCATTATTTATCATTATTTTTTGGACAATTATGGGCTTGTGGCTATTAGGCAGTTAGAAATTTAGGTAGTATAAATATTCCCAAGGGCTAAGTTGTCCATCAGCTCCCTAGTGATTAGTTATGTTTTAGCCCATGGTGTCCTTTCCAACATGGTATATTTATGCATTACACCCTTAGGCACATATGGGTTTATCTCATGAATAGATTTTATTATGGATCATAAATCCAAGTTGTATTTCCATGACAAGGTCATCGAGTGTGTAAATAACTTTGGGACTCTTGTGGTAATATCCAGAGTCAAGAGACCTATTTCCCTCACAATATTTATGTAATGTAGCTCAAGAAGATAATAAGGAAGGGTTGTCAATTATTTTCCATCATGGTAAGTGATAGGTTAGATGAGTTAGAAAAGGCTTTGTTGGATGAACATCTCATTTTTTAAGATTTTTTGATGTATTTTAAGATGGATTTCTAGGTATGCCCCCTTTGATAGAGATTGATTTTTAGATTAACTTAAAACTAGGGTTTGAGCCCATCTCAATATCATCATATCATATGACCACATCTAAATTATGTGAACTCGAGATGAAAGTTGAGAAAAGTTTAGAGAATTTTTTAATTCATCATAATGTGTCCCCATGGGGAACACCAATCATCTTCATGAAGAATAAGGATGGATCCCTTTGATTGTGAATAGACTACCACCAATTGAAATAGGTAGAAATTAAGAATCATAATTAATTGCCTTAAATATATTATTTTTTAATTAGATGCATGGCTCCAAGGCTTTATCAAATATAGACTTGAAATTTAGATACCATGGGTTTCATATCATAAATCTTGATATTCACAATACTATGTTTTGAATTTTGTAATGACATTATGAATATATAATTGTACCATTTGGGTTGGCCAATGCCCTAACAATGTTTATGAGTCTTATGAATGGAGTTTTCCATACTTAATTAGATAGTTTCTTATTAATATTTCTTGATGATATCTTGATCTATTCATTAAATGAGGAAGATCATGATGACTATTTAAGATAAGTCTTGTAGGTTTTGAGAAAAAACCATGTGTTTGAAAACATAGAAAAGTTTACTTTTGCATAGTTTTAGGTGAAGTACATTGAGAATATCATCTCATGTGAAGGATTTCATATACACCTGATAATATTCATGTCATTATGGAATGGTTAATTCCTATAACCATTACAGAGATTCATAGTTGCAAGGGTTTAGTAGGATACTATAGACACTTTGTGGAGAACTTTTATTGCATTGTGAATCCCATCACATCATGTTAGATTAAGGGAAAGAAGTTTGTGTGGAAAATAGAGTGTGAGTAAGATTTTTAAATGTCGAAAGAATGACTAATTAGTTTTCCTATTTTGGATGTACTAAATCCTATTAAGGAGTTCTTCATTTTTACAAATGCATTAAAGGAAGGATTTAGAGTTATACTCATGTAAGAGACTAGAGTTATAGCATATAAATCTTAGAAACTCAAATAATATGAGTTGAAATACCCAATACATGATCTAGAATTTTTAGATATAATTCAAGTTTGACTAAGGTGGTGACATTTCATGCTTGTTTATAAATTTATTCTCAGGATAGACCACATGATTTTATAACATCTATTCAATCAGCCATATATTAATGCACATCAAAGATATTGGATGGAACTACTATGAATGTATGATTATGAATTTATGTATATCAAAGGAAAGGAAAACATTGTTGTTTATGCCTTAAGAAGTAACCACCATGAGTTATTAACAATGAGTTTGTGAAATAACTTTAGAAGTCTAATTGTGGAACAACTTCTAGAGGATAGCCTCTAAAGGGAAGTGTGAGATCTCTTAGATTCTAGTTTGAATTTGAAAGGAAAATTTGAATTTTATTATCTTGATCTAGATGGAATTTTACACCATAAATGGTGTATCTATGTTCCATCATCAAGTGTCTTGTGCAAGCTAATTATTTTTGAGTTCCATAGAGATATTTACCAAGCACACACTATATTTAAGATGATGCATGCTAAGTTAAGGCAATTATATAATTGGGATGGATTGAGGCATGTTATTTATAATTTTATAGACCACTACCTATAATTCTAAAGTGTTAAGGATGAACATTAACATCTATTAATATTTTTATATCCTCATGACATTTTGAAATGGACATGGGATACTATCTCCATGGATTTCATTAGAGTTTTATATACCTTATTATAAAATCATGACATTATTATGGTCACTATGGATAAGTTTTTTAAATTATCTCACTTTTCTCCCATGAAAACTACCTATAATTCCAATTTAGTGGCAAGATTTTTCTTGGATGATGTTCTTATATTGCATGAGATTCTTGGTAATACTAGTTTAGATAGAGATATAACGTATAATGCACACTTTTAGACTTCTTTGGAGAAGTTAATAGGCATTTATCTCAATTTTAATAATTCCTACCATCCTAAGACTGATGAAAAGACTAAGAGAGTCAGTTAGGTTGTTGACTACATGGTTTATATGTATGTTATAGACCAAAAATCCCATTGGGAAAACTATTGATATCTAGTGAAATTTTATTACAATAATAACTATCATAGTTTAATTGATATGGTACCTTTTAAGGCTTTGTATGACTAAGGTTGTATAACCCCATTGAGTTGGGATCAACTTAAGGATAGAGTTATTATTGGACTTGCCATGTTAGATGGCATGGCATAGTAAGTAGTTAATATTTGAAAACACCTTGAGACTATTAGGGATCGATAAAAGAAGTATGCTAATGTAAAGAGGATTGATTACAAGTTAAATGTTGGTGATAAAGTTCTCTAGAGGGTGAGACAAAATAAGATACCTATTAAATATGGAAAAGGTTTGAATTTGTCACCTCTTTTTTTAGGGGTATTCAATACCTTGGATACCATTCACCTAGTATCATATCGACTAGACTTGTCACGTAGCCTATTTTATGTACAAGATGCATTTCATGTTTTAGTTTTGTGATAATATATTTCCTAAAATACACATGTATTAGATTGTTGGCCTTGTAGGTTGATACCAATAGAGCTTTAATATTTTATCTTATCAATATTATAATGCATAATATGCTATCCCTTTGTGGTAGAGACTTGCACTAGGTCAAGGTCTAGTGATATAAATATGATGAATTAGAAGTTACTTGGGAAGATGTTGAAAATTTGAGGTTTATGTACCCTCACCTATTTCAATGACTTTTAAGAAGAATTTTGCATAAGGGGAAGGGTATGTAAGGTCCTTTTTTCATATTGATCATCTTTGACATTTGATGCATATGAGATTTTGGCTACTTTGACTTGGAGTCTGGAGTTATGTTGTTAGTCACAACCAACTAAGGCATGCAAGGATTTTATTGGTCACTTATCATGTGTCGGAAACCATGAGAAAGACCTAATATAAATCACATTTTGATTAATTAATTAATTAATAAATTATAATGATTACATTTCCATAATGTGATGTTTCAATCATGAATCTGATTGTCTATGTGATATATTGATGTAAAAGATGTTGTATCATTGCTCATAAATGTGTATATTATAAATTACATGTTTATATGTTTATATGAATCTATCTATGTGAATGCTTGTATTTCTTGGATGTTGGTTACGATTAACTTTTTGAGTACTATGAATGATTAAATTTAATAACTTTGGCTATTAGGTTAGAGGAATTTGATGTGTGCATTAAGTGTGTAGGAATAGGGAAGGGCCAATGAAGGAAAAGGATTATGCCAAACATGGTTGTATCACTAAATAACCTCACCTTAAACCTTTATTAAACACATATAATTAGTCAATTGTCTAAGATACCATCATCACCTTTTTTTGACTTAATGTGTTATTTATTTGGATAGCCTTTAGGTTTGGTTAGTGAAACTTATTCTCTACTTGCCATAAGATTTTTAGCTATATTTACCAACATGGAAAATGTATAGTGGCATATTGGAAAGTATTTCCATTTTTTTCCTAAGTCTTTTATTGATTACAAAAGGAGGTAAGTAGGTCTAAAAAGTAACCACAAAAGCCTATAAATACACCATGTACATTAATTGAATATGAAAAAGAACATCCCCTAATTATGGATGGGATAGTGAGTAAAGGGTGGTTGGATGATTTTAGGACCTCTATATTTATAAGTCAATATATCCTTTGGAAGAACTATTTTGTTTAAGGGAAAATAGAACCAATTAGAGAATTATAGACTAAGGAAAATAGAGAAAGATGAAGAAGTGAAGTGAATAGGAAGCATTGTATAAGAGAGTTGGGCCTTAGAAAACTAGAGGATAGTTCACAATAGGCCTTAGAGTCATTTTGTGGGTTTTTTTATTAACTTGATTTATAGATGATTTCCTTTAAATTAATTCGTTCTATTTTTTTGTTTGATCTCTTGCTTTAAGGAGAATATGACCACTTGGTTTATTATGCCTATTTTATTATATTTACATGGTTGTGCATTAGCCACCATGTAGTTCTTTGTCTAGTCTAGGGCCTTGTAGAGGTTGTGTTCCCCCTCAACTGACTTCAATGTTTCAACTTATTGCTTAAGTGTATTAACATTGTTATGACATAATGCAATCATTGTCTATGAGTATCATGTTCATGGTGGTAGATTATTGAGCCATCCCATGTTGGGCATGACGGTAGATTATTTGAACCTATTATAAAATTCATGGTGATATATTTTAGGCCCTCCTATGTTGAGTAAATTTGGTATATTTACTAACCCTCCTATGTCTATTGGATGAGATCAATTTGAGTGAGGTATCCTCTTGATATCTAATCAAATGGTGGGATTTTTTAATGTTGGGAATTATTTCATATTCATTTTAGGTATTTATAAATGATTTGACTCATTTAAATGTTCATTGAATGTGGGTTTGAATTGTATTTGGGATTAGGAGTCTCCTTGGGTAAGAATATGTTGATGTGGGTTTTATGCATAGCCTATATTTAATGAGGTATCCTCTAACATTTTAGGATCTCAATAGAGGTTAACTCCACTCTAAGTCATGATTTGTAAGCATGGTTTGAAAAAAATACATTGTGGAATTGTAGGATAATCATTTGGATTATTAATTGGGTGTATGTGTGGATGGGTGAAACTTGGAATAAAGTTAAAACCTAGTTGAGTTGGATGGATGGACCCTATTCTAAATTGTGTAGATATCGATCAAAGAATACTAAAAAGATAAAGGTAGGGTATTAAATAAGTCTCTATGGTCTTTATAAGGATTAATTTATATGTATTATCTTTGTATACACGTGTATTAATACCAATGTTTGTTGCTAATTGTTGTTGCACACTCACATGCAAACAAAATAAGAAGATCTAGGGAAGAACTAATATAGTAAACTCTAGGATCTCAACTAAAGTTCATTATCATTTATATTTTTTGTTGCAAACTCTTATTCAATAGATTATATATTGGATTAAATAGGTATCTAAGGAATATTTGGCTTACACCTATAAAGATATATCAAAATAAAACACTCATGCACACTTAAAGAATTGAAACAATTTTCTTAGTTATATGGAATTAATGATACTTGCTAATTTTCCAATAGTTATTACACATCTTTAAACTATCAAAAATTAATAATAAATAAAAATTATCCATAAATTTTATATACTTTTAATTACTAAATCAATTAGCCAATAAGATAAAACATATCTAATTACATAAACTTGAAATGGAAAAGCATCGGCGTAGTTCATGACAATCAAATAAGACTTCTTCCTATATTGATAAATTTTCCAAACCCTAAATACACAAGGATAAAATGTATAAATAGATTTTGGGATGGGTTTCCTCATTCCTCAAATCCATGAAAAATTCAAATTTACATGTTAATAAATACAACATGAGTTTTAATTGATGAAAAAACTACATGTACATTATAGCTGATCACAACTATATTTCAAAAAATAGATTTGATCTACCATGACAATGCAACATGTGCATGCTTACAAAAGGCTTTAAATATTACATGTATATGTTACATGTAAATAGACTCTAATTACATAAATTAACTCTCCATAAAATATGCATACAAAATTAACCTTAGAAAACTAAGGTTTAGCTGAATTTGATGGTTGCATCCTCAAAGTCAAAGTAGTAGAATGAAGTAAAGTAGTCAGTTGGGAACTAGATGGTGGAGCCATAGCCATGTTATTATCTAAAAAATATTGGTAGTATTTGTAACTAGATCCATGTTTCATCCTAATTATGTACATGTTTAAAAGATATGTCCTATGCACTCTAATGATGTGCACCTTCAAGCATACATGTTCAGCTTTAGTGGCCCAAAATTCCACCTTAAAAATATCTTCTTTTGTAACCTTCTTCCTCATAAAATTTATCTATGATTAAGTTTCCTCTAATTTGATACCTTGGAGCCTTTGATTAAATTTAGTATAATCATGTTGAAGTAATTGGTCAAAAATGAATCTACTCATTAATTTTACTATAGAGTTTCAATTCATCTAGAATTTGTAAGATTAAATTCTCATTTACTAAAAACTTTGAGATCAAGTTTTTTTTGTATGAAACCTAGTCCCTCACATCCTATGTTTGTATGACCACCAAGTTAAGAGAATTCATTGTCTCTAATGGTGTCATCAAATATAAATGGTTATATGCCTTATTAGTTATTTATAGTACAAGAAAATGCAATTTATTATCATCTTCCTTAAATAATTGAATAATTTTATTATTTAAATGACATGAGGAGCTAGCTCAAATCTCATTGAACTAATGGAATCCAAAAAAATGTATGACAAAAGGGACTCAATCTTCACATCATATTCAATTTATTTGGGGACATGGATAATTAGTTGTTGTTCCTTGTCCTATATGAGATCTTACTCTATCTATCACTTAGCCTTTTTAGTCCCCTCATGGAGCTATATCAAAACCTTAGTTTCTGTCATAAATTAGAACTTGAAATTTCAATTTTAATGAGACTCACCAAAATTCATGTTATTCCTCTTCAACAAAAATAAAACATCTTACCTCTACTCTAAAACTAGACTTCTACTTATGCCATCTTTAATTTTCCTTTCTTTAACACATTAGATAGTCCTTATGTATTTTTAAAAGATAAAAATAATTGAGGGAATCTATCTTATATTTCAAATTCTACATTCAAGAATCTTTTTCCTCAAAATTAGCCACCCATTGATGTTACACCAATTGGGTAGAGTCAAATATCTTAATGTCATGAGTAGTAGTCTAATCTAGTAGGTCCCCTGAGGATTGAATTAAAGATTGTTATTTCAAGGAATCAATTAAAGATGTCTAGATGATTTTGGACCAATAAATACAACAAAATTTGGGCATGGAATAATAATATATATAGGCTTCTTTTTTCTATATTTATTCATTAGAACAATAGAAGTAGATTGGGTGGAAGTGGAAGAAGCCATGGACAATCTTATTTGGTTGGAGGAGACACCACAAATCCTTTAGTTTTATTGTATTTAACCTTTTTAGGCCTCAGAGTGATAGGTGAAATGGTTATTATCATAAAAATAGTATAATTATAAATAGTGGGGGCTTAAGAAATAAATCCAACACTAGAAATAATTGGAATTGTGGAAAAAATAGGAGTAATAACAATATGATCCATTAAAAAATAGTGAGAGGATGAGCAATAGAAACCAAAGGGACTATATAAAAAATAGGGATTGATGAAATTCAAGGAGCTAAGTCATTACCTTAATTATCACACTCAAGTGGTGATTTATATTTTAATCCATGAAGGATTAATACCTTAGCCTTTTGTAGTTATTCATCCTCACATTCCCTCTTGATGGAGGTTTATCCATAGTCTATTGGGGCCTCTTGTATTAGATCTTCAACAATTGTATCCATAAGAGTTCTAAGGGCTCTAGTTTTCCTTTTGTAACAAATCATAGTCTTGTCATCAATGTGGAAGGATGTTTAATGGAGGAATAAGTAGCCTCTATAGTTGTATTAATTGTAAATGAGGAGGAAATAAGAAGGCCTTCCTCTTCTGTATCTAAATAATACATACAAATAATTTCCTCTTATCTACTTAGACCACTGGTAGAGGTTATAATTTATTCTACCTCTTATTTTTAATTCATAAACCTTATTGTAATTGGTCATGTCTGAGATGATCCTAGTTTAGATGAACTTGAAACCACTAGGATCTCCTTTATGCCAGGTTCCTACTTAATTTTTGTTATCACAATGGGTGGTGTTTGAGAATATGTTTCTTGGTCTTGAGGGTGATGTGAACTATAAGAGGTCCACTAGTCTACAATTTACCATATTCAAGGATGAGGGAACCTAGTGTGTGAATTGGTAATTGTTATGGAAGGGTATTTATGAATAATCCTAAAAATCTCCTCATTTAAACCATCTAGCTTCACTCTCTCCAAAACTTTAGCATCATATTTTACATTTAGATAAATGAAATCATGGTCATAAGGCTCATGTTTGTATGAGATGATAATACCTTGGATATTATTCAATATTAGGCCATATGGATGTCAATCTTGATGTGGTAGATAATCTAATGAATAATACTCTCTATTCTTGACAATTTTTATGAAGTGTTTCATGATGGTATAACTCATATGGCCTATCATGAAGGAGGAAACACGAAACAATCCTTTTTTATTTTTATTCAAGTATTCATCCATGCTCCACCATAGTTGATAGGCCATCTCCCACTTATCCAACTTATCAGGTAAAAACTTGGGGAGGATAAATGGATAAACCTTATTTCCCATGACTATGATCATCATGTAATTGGGGTAAAGACAATAATCCCCCTCAGCCATAATGTATTTATAATGTAGTTTAGTATTTTGAGTAGGGGTTATTCATTAATTTCCATATATATTTTAGTTTAGAAGTTATCGAATATATTTTTTTGTGTTTCCCATGTATGTATACATGTAGAGGAAATAAAAATAATTACATACATAATTTTGGATAGAGTTTATGGTTGGGCTCTAGAGTCATCCATTGTGTAAGTAGATAGTTCCCATGATAACGTCCAATAGATATGACATCATGTGGAAATGCCTACCTAGGGACGTCTTATCCTTCTTTAACATCTATTATTTTAGAATTAAATTGATTATATCTCTTAGTGCACAGGTCAACTAAAAATTCATCGTCAGATCCAACAATGGTACCTACTCCAGTAGATTATAAGGTGACCATATAATCTATTTAATAATGACATTATAATGTGAATACCCATTTGGAATTTTTTAATTGACACTACCTCCTTATCTTTGAGAGTGATAACCTCTTTGAGTGTTATCCATTTACTTAGAGCATTTTTAATCATGGTTATATTTTTTCACATCTCCACCCAATTTCCATCAAATGTAGCATATGAAATTAGTAGTTATGGCTACCTCTATAAGGTAACTCCTAATATAAAAGTAATGGAAGTCTTGTGTCTTAGGTTGTGTATAAATCCACCTCAAATCACCTTCCTATAGAATAATAGGTCTCATAATAAGTTAAGGCATGTCATGACTTTAGGATTCACCATTGCAAAGTGTAACTCTTGACATTTCCATGGTAACAAGTTTACTACCAATTTATGTTATTGGGATCTCAGGACTTCTTCATGTGAATGGGCATATATGTTATTTAATATGTCCCAAAGAGATAAATAAATAGAAAACTCATTATTAAATGTAGTAAAATCAACAACCATATTAATGTACTTTATGGAGTTTTTGATGGAGAATTCAAAAGGTGAAAGCACCTGTTGAATGCCTTGGATGAAGAGGCCATTACATTTAGTTCAATTACATTACTTTTAGGATAATTTGAGTGCTAATTGGATTAATAGAGGAAATTTTCAATGGAACAAATATAGATAGAGCTTCAAGTTATCTTCGGATTTTTAGTTCTCATGAGTTTGTTAGCAATCAATAGGCATTATGTCTCTTTATTATTTGTTGATATAACTTCAAGTTTAATAATTTAATACAAGCTATTGCATCATCAGTGTCTAATATCTCCAAGATTTGATTTACTAATTTAATTAAAATTATTTCACTTCACTTTGGTGGGTATGCCATGCAAGTTTTTTATATATTCAAAAATGCCATGTTGTAGACTTGGAGAAGTGTCATGTCATTGTTAATTTTATGCAATACCAACTATAACATGTATTTTTCCTTTAGATGTTGTGTGAAAATTTTTGATTCCACAATTCCCACTTTGACACTTGGTATCCTTCTCACTCTCCCAAGCCTTTTGACATTTTTGATGGGTAGATGGGAAGCCAATTTGAGGCTCATGCATTGTTAAATCCATAGACAACATGTACTTAATTAGTATGGTGTCCTACCACATGGCTTCTCCTCTCTCTCTTAAGTTAGTTTTTTTAATATATTATACCAAACATTCACCTTTACTTTAACAAGAAATGGGAACCCACTTTATATATATATATATATATATATATATATATATATATATATATTTGGCCTTATTTTTTAAGCCTTTCCTCTACATATCTATACAAGTTCTATCATATTTCTCATTAAATCCTTACACTTAAAAATTAAAAAATGGAATTAAACATTTTTTACTAACCTACTAATGCCTTTTGGGATTTTTTATACTATGCAAGTTTTAGGACTTATGTAATTCAGAGAAATTATTTGAGACTTGGTCTGCAGACATTTTGGGCCTTCTTTTTAGGAATATAGTTTTTTTTAAACTTATGTTCAAAGTTTATTCATCATAATTTGGTCTTTGGGATTTTTTATGTTCAGTTATTGTATTATCAAGACTTATTTAGATATTTTGTATTGAACCTTTTGTTTAGAGTTTCCACATTAGACATTTTGTTCAAATAAATATTCTAAAGGACTTAGTTTTTTAGGATTCCTTATTCAAACATTTCATATCAAGATTTTTGTTCAGAACTTTTTACATGAATTTTTGTTCAAATATTTTCATCAGATAATTTATTTGAAATAGTCATCATCAGCTTTATGTAATTCAAATATTTTGCTCAGCGCTTTTGTTTAAACATTTTATGCAAACATTTGTTTTTAAGAATTTGGTATTTGGGATTTTTGTTCAAAAGATTTGTTTGGACATTTTTTCATCTTGATCCCAACACAACACTTGATTCTTGATTCTTGAATACTAAAATACTACTACACTTGGCCAACAAAGCAAAAATATTTCCTAATAGTTACCAAGGATACCCACCAACTAAACTAATAAGATTTGAATTGTGAATGTAAAAAAACATATGAACATTGGATATTAAAAGGGATTGAACTATAACCAAATTCTAAGGCTATATACATGATGTGTAGATATCAACATATTTATTAATCATAAATGAATTCAAACTCAATTGTTATCTTAAGAATGACAACCCAAGCTACTTACAAATCTATTGTAAGTGAACAACCAATACAAAGGATTTTTCACTAAACACATAAATAAAATTAAAGTACTTCACATAATTATGATGGCATCATCATCCAAGACCTTTATGAGAGCACTTCCACCATCCCCATTCTCTATCAAGGATTCAACGGAGTTCAAAGACATAGTATATAATGTAATTATCTTTGATAATAAGTATGTTAATTACTCAAAATTATGGTATGTTATGGATGATATAGATGTGTTTTCACTTTAAGAAAATATATCATCCATAAAGCACCAATTGTTTATAGACTTGTTGGCTCTTAAGAGGTAAAGACTACATTTTGTGATAGCTAATCCTAAGGTCATGGCCTGCATTGACCTTCTTTAAGATTTATTCTTTGTTGGGAAAATTACATAGGATTCATTTTTGGACCACTTAGATCTCCAAACAATCATGGCCTACATCACCAGAGATGAATTTCAAAGGTATCTATCTCTACCATTTCTAGATGCAAATTTTGATAAACATTGGTTGGTTACATGGAACCAATAAAATTCAATGGATAAATTACAAAGTTTGTGGCTTATTCCTAGGGAGATAATGGTCCTAAATGAAAAGTATCCCACCCCCATTAATAAATTGAGAATGGGGGTATAGATTGGGATGGAATTATTAAATAGGATGTATGACACTCCTATCATCCATTTTCTCAATTTAGATTAGGTGCCATTACTACATATGATAATTACCAATGATGCAAATTTTTCCCTAGGAGAAATCATTAGCTTCTAACTAAGAGAATAAGTTATACATAAAATCAAGTGTCCCACTCTAAGTGGCCACTTTTATATGGTGTCTTGTCTTCTAGATGCCCAAACACAAATTATATTAATAATCACATTTGTAATTACTATCAATTTGTGCATATTTAGGCATATAAAAATCACATGGTCTAAATTACTGAAGATGTGTATCATCAATTATGAAATTCAATTCATGGGACTCTACTACCCAAAATTGGAAAAAGCATAACTAATACACTAGCTTCCAAGGGTGACTACTAGTGATATCTAGACAACATGATAATCATTTTAGATGGTTATAAATTCAAACCCATGTACCTCCCCATGCATGTACCAAACAATCTACTAGACCAAGAAATTACATATCAACTTTGATGGAGTATCGAGGAAGACTTGATAAAATAGAAGAAGGGCACATTTTATGGATCACACATGATCATTAGTAGAATGTGTTACACATAGAGTAAGCATTTTGAATACATTAGAAATAAGATAAATAGCTATCACTTGCCTACTTTACCACATAGGGGCTGAGATTCCCATGGTCATATACAAAATCATATTTAGGTCTTTGGTATCCCATACCAACATGTCCCCTATGACCATGATTTGTTATTAATGAATGATAAGGATGATGCATAAGTATTAAAATGAACAAAAATTATGGGTCTTAAGTAAAATCATCTAAGGATAATTTATTAGTAGCCTTCAATTTTAGTGAAGGAAATGCAAACTAGACTACCACCTCCTAAAATATGGACAACTTCAAATTTGTGGAATATCCAACCCCCACAGTAGATAGAGGTACAAGGGAAGCATTCCCAAGGACTTACCTTTATATTAAAGTTTATTACAAAAGATCCTAGGTTGAGAGAACCTGATCTAAGGGGATATCCATGAGATCTAATTAATAGGGATTCCTCTAATGAATAAGAATAAGATCACCCAACCACCTTTCTAGTATAAACTATTACAACTACATCATAATTTTAGGATTCACCAGTGTAAGCAATAGTTGTATAAAAATCTACTACCTCAGTCCAACAAGGTTCCACCTTAGAGATAAAGACCATACTTTTTTATTATAGGAAACTAAGCATTCCCCTTGTAGATAATACAACATTGGATAAACAATAAAGTTTACTTTCAATTCCTTAATAATATGTGTATATAAAGAAATAAATAGATGAAGAAGAAGATCTAGAAAGAGCCAAGGAATTAATATTTATGGCTAATAAAGGGAAGACACCAATCATAAATGACACACTAGGTAATAAGGTTTAGCCTTCAAACCATACTTCCCTAGTTTCTTCATGTGTTCTTATTTTTGGTTCAGTTTCAATTAGTGCTATCTTTAGAACTCCCAAGGTGGAGGTTGTCACCTCCACCCTTGATGTTTCATTTTCCTCTTCTTATATAATTAAAATCCCTTTCCTCACTCCCAAATTAGAGGATGATTCTACTACCACCATTGCTTTATCTTCCCCCAAAGTGCCACCCACATCCATTATTCCTACTACTATTGATGTTCCCTTTGGGATTACTAGAATCTAGACCATGAAGAAAAAAAGATCCACTAAGAAAATTGAAACAACCATGGCCACTCCCCAACTCCATGTTTTTTCTACAAAAATCACTTTGGAAATGCCATCCATTAGTTCATCCTAAGATACCACTATTATGTTTGTAAGCAAGGGAAAAATGGGTAAGCAAGTAATTAAAGTCCATCCACTCCCCCAATATGGAGGTGTGGATTGGTAAAAAATTATTTGGCCCTCCCTTTCTAATGCAATCCTCAAAGGAACTAAAGAGTAACAATTAGCATAAAATATTGAATAAGAGTCTACAGATAAATATGTATAATAAATATAAGCTAACCAAAAAGTGATTCGCCCATGGGTGATTGATCTTAGAGTAAAGGTTTACCAAATTCCAAATTTCAAAATTATAGGAATCCCATCAATGACAACCCTATTTGATAAGACTTATGGGATCATTCAAAAGGTTATAAATAAAAAAATTAGGATAAAAGTTGGTAGGTAAATTGTTCTTGAAGAGAGATAGGAGGTTTATGCCTTGTCTAAAATGTAGAATAAATAGTCTGGGTAGTCCCCCTCTATTGAAAATTTTAGGTCCCTAGTAGAAGCCCACAAAGATGATATGGTAGAATTTCATGAAGGGGCATAAATGAGAAGATAAGAGCTATACAAAGAACTAGAATAAATTAAGGAACAACAAAATACATTTCATATTCCAATAAGGATTAAATCTAAAGTGCAAGAAACCACTTCAAAATGTTAAAATTATCTAGAGGCACTGGAAGCCATGTGGGCTAAATTAGCCCCCATATTGCTCTCACACACAAATTGTTTAATTCTTTAAAGAGACATGAAAATAAATTGAATCTATCAATTTTATACATAACTAATAATGCATAAAGGCACCTAGATCTGATGACACCATTAGAGGTATCTAATGCCCTTAATTGGGTGGTCATTAGGATACAAGAATCTAGAGAATGGGTAATAGTAGATAGGGTATTAATGACCAAATACCAAGATCATGAGGCATTAATCTTACATATTTTTAATGATTTGAATTTATCTAAGGTGAGGGATACTACAAGTATGCTTCTAAGCAAAATCAATTTTGATCAACTTATTCAAAAGACTTCTAACAATTTTAAGTAGAGTTTATAGGGGTTAGAACTAGAGGATATTAAATTTAAGGTATGTTTTGTGAGGAATAAGGTAACCAAAGTTGATATTTTAAAGATAAACTTCCAATATACAAAGGCATAGCATGCAAAGATATTAGAGCAAGTTAACAAGGTACATAGACCCTTACTATTAAATTTAGACATTGTAAGGAAATAACATGATGTGAGTTAGAAGTGGTTTCATTTTTTATAGGTAAATAAGAAAAATAATACGGTGGTTACCTCTATTTTAACACCAATTTCTATAGTTACAACTCCTACAAAAGTTAATGCATCCACGTAGACATCTACTCAGCCTTAAGGGATAATTTTATGCATGTAAATTCAACTAACAATGTTAATTTTGTACTTATAGTTCTCTTATGATTCAAACTTGATGTAAAATCTGCCTATTTATTTTATAAACATGCACACATTACATGATATTGTAAATGCTAACTTTAATTATTGGTATATATAGGTTAACTTTATGTCTATATCTATATATATTTGACATTACAGTTAGAACTAAGGTCCTAACTACATCATGTAACCAATTTTTTCATGTGCTTGGAGGCTAAGGAAACCCTCCTTAATACTATTTAAACATATATAACCCACATTTGTAAATGGGAAAAAATTTCAATATAGAAGTAGAATCAATTTTGATTATAAATGAATAGATTTATGTATTTTTTTTCCAATCTCTCTGTAATTAGGATTAATCTTTTAGTTATTTGATTCAATAATTGTTAGTGTGTAATAGATGCAAGAAATTATTTATTTTTATGATTTATATTCCTATTTTAGATGTGAAATAACTATTGAATAATTAGTAAATTATATTGATCATTTGCAAGTAAGTTGATTGTTTTAGTTTTTTAAGTATGTAAAAGTGTTTTTATTGATATAGTTTTTTATGTATGTGAAATAACTATCTCAGATACCTAACTAGTCTTTGTCATAATATTCTCAGTAAGGGTGTGTAATAACTACTCTAAGAGGAGTAACCTTTGACTGAGGCATTTGAGTTTGTTATATCAATATAATCCTAGAATATTTGACCATGCCTGTATGTGTGTGTGTTATATCTACTAGTAATAGACATTGATTTTAAAATCACATGTCCACCTAGAATCCATAATAAGAGGTGATATTGTAATCCATAAAATATTTCTTTCCTACTCTACCTTTCCCTCCTTTTTTAGTTTTATATGAGACCTACCCATTCTAGATTAGCAATCATCTAGCCACCAACTCATCTAGATTTAACTTTTTTCTAAAGACCATTCATCTATTCATAATCCTTGATAACAACCTACATGTACTATTTATTATTCCATTACCTAGTTTTTAAAACTATATACTTACAACTCATGCCCTCAAGTGGAGTTTAATTCCACTAATAGCTTGAAATGTTAGAGGCTACTTTGTTATGAATTGTTTTGCATTAAAACTACATTAACACTCTTTATGTCACTATAATGAGGGCCTCAATCACCTCTGATAAAATAATTTAGTTTATACATTGAGTTGAACTAGAGTCACCTAAGAGAGTGACCAAATCTAGTTCTCAAGGTAGTCTTCTAGTCTCACCCTCATTAAATCATAGGATGCCAAGATTCTTACTAACCACCCCTATCCATAATATATTAAAAAAAAATCCCTATTAAGGAACACTTCTCTAGTTAATGATCGCATGGCTCAATAACCTTGGTTAGTTATATTTGTTATTTCCATCCTATGGGTAATGCTTGACTTACCCCAAAATCATAAAAATTATCTATTATCATCTCCTTTAGAAGGATGAATGCTAGAAGAGCACATAAATTATTTCAAAAATGCACTAAGATTAATGAATGTTATTAATGTATATTTTTCATGAAATATTTTCCATTTTACAGTAATGGATAATACTTATGATTGGTATCTTAATCTGATAGAGAAATTCATCACTTCTTAGAACACATGTCAAACTAATTTTCTTGTACAAATTGGATAAGTCACCATCCCTAACTTGATATAATAACACTTTACTAGTATAAAGAGGGAGCATAACTATCTTATCAATACTTTCAATGCAATATTCTAAAATATGTATACCAATTTAATTCCTATGTACAAACTAGTAAAAGTTTTGGCATTAGAAATGTATAAAAATGCTTTGGATCTAATTACTAAAATTTTCTTCAGAAGATATGTTATTATCATTAATTTGAAATTGTATTATGAAGAGGCCATAAAAATTTATAGGTAACTTAATGCCTAGGTTTTTGGCAAACCTAACATCAATAATGGCATCCTAGTTTTGAATCTAGTTCCATAGGTAAAGTAGAACATCCATGCATTCAATCATAATCAATTATACACACTACCTCCTCTGACACAAACAACACATCCAAATTATAATTTTTTTAAAAACCATATATAAAGTAATGGTTAATAATAGAATCAACATTCAACTACATCTTTTACTACTATTCTATATGGTAATGACTTTACAAAAGTTGAGTTGGATGCTATATAAAAGATTGTTCAAAAGATAAGTAATGACTTCTTGGGTATGTAAATAAAGATAGGCAACATAAATGGCCCAAGTTTTAATCATAATTAAGGGTTCCATAGGCATAATATACCATTAAATAGGCCTAAAAATAATACTAAGCAACCCAACAAGCCTCCAAATATAGTAGAGACAACTCTATCTAATCGATACATAATCCATAATACTTCTTAGTATGGTGAACTAGACTATGTTGATTTTCATGGAAAATTTGAGATATTTCAAAGATAATTATTAAGGTAAGATCAGATACACAATCCACTAGAATCCCACTAGAACCCTAACCCTTCAAGCATAACCATGTTCTGTGATACTCATGAGTTTCCTTTCCCAGGTGAAGATGATAACATACTAGAGGAAAACACTAATGAGATTCATGCTTTCTAGCAAACCCAAAAATGTGTTTAAAATATAAGAAATATTCATCCCTTCATAACTTATATTCCTTTAAATATCATAGCCATTCCTTCTAGTCTAAAAGATGAAAAAAATCTACCCCCCTTGAAAGGGAATGATTAGCCTCAAAATAAGAAGGAAAGGATCGAATGAGGATACAAAATTATTAGGGATATGAATAAATGAAATAAAATATTACCCTTTATGAATTATCTCAAATCACTAAATATAAGGACTTCCTATGGAATTCTATCATAAGAAAACCCTTATGGAAAAGATAAAAGCTCCTATAGAAAAAGTAAAGGACTATGACACCAATGACATGTACAAAATCAAGTCAGAGGTTCCACCCTTTTTGTTGACTATTATGGAATTTGATAAGAATATTCATAATTATTTATTTGATTATGGAACTTGAATAACTATGATTCCTACTTATATATGTCAAATTCTTGGCCTAACTCCAAACCCTTCAAATAGGACAATTTCATAGTTGGATAAAATAATGCTACCAATAATTGGAGAACTGACTAATGTTCATATTTAGGTAACATCTGAGATACAATTCTAGATGAATATATACATCCTTGTAGTAGACATAACTAAATACTATGGACTATTGCTAAGTAGGGACTAGTCTAAAACACTCAATGGATATATCTCAATTTATTTATATCACATTTGACTACCATGAAGAGGCATTAAAAATCAAATCTAGATTGATAGGGAACCAAGAATGAAGTAACCTATCACAAAGTACAATTTCAATAATGAAGAGGTAAGTTATGAGTCCCTTGCCTTGGTATTTATACTTTTACTACACAAAATCAAATACAAGAACTAGACTCTAATGGCCCCAATCATTTATAGAGTCTCCACTTTGAAGGTGCTACATCTAAACAAAGATCAAGTGTAAGAATTGAACCAATTGATCCATAGGGGAAAATTTTCTTAGAATCATACAATTTATAGTTACCTTACACCAATAATAGGTCAAAATATGAAGCATTAATTTTGGTATTACAAATTTTACTCAAGAATAATGTCAAGTAATTATTAGTTTTTGGGGATTCAAAGTTAGTAGTCAATTTGGTTTGAAACAAATATCAATGTAAGCTATCATATCTAAAAATATAAAAACACTAATAATGGGTTTATATTGAGATATTTAAGGTTTGCAACATAGTAGTAATTCATAGAGATCAAAATCAAATTGCATATTCACTAGCTACTATTGTTGGCAATTCGGAGCCCCTCCAAGAATACAAGTTAAAGAGATTTTCCATTGAGATGGCACCTTTTCCTTCTCTTCCTTAAAACATAGAAAATATCAAAGTCTTTGATTATGGGCAATATATCATTTATTTTCTAACCAACTCAAGATAATTTGAGTCCCAAATCATTGATGATAAGGAAGTTAGTCATCTCTACCAAGAGGAGTTAGATGAGGAATGTGTCCTCTTACTCAAAAAGAATCATCTCCCAACTCATTTGGTATCCTTAGAAAGACCATTTGATATATATACTCAATATTGTAATAAATTCCACCCATATTTAATGAGTCTAAATTTAAAAGTAAGAATTTTTTTAATGAGCATAGTTCATGCTAAATTAGCATTGGCATTAGTTTCACTCCAAATGAAAGACAATGGGTGAAAGATTTACTCATCCAATATAGAGATGTGATTGTGTGGACATATGAAGACTTGAAGGTTTATGACCCAATGGTAATCACTCATAATCCACTTAAAATAGACCATAAGCCATTTAGATAGAGATAGAGACTAGCAAATCATATCTTGGAACCTCTCATTCAAAGATAAGTGAAGTTATTGAGTTCAAGGATAGTATTCACAATCAATCATTCTACCTAGGTGGCCAATTTTATCCCAGCTACAAATAAGAGTGCAGATATCAGGTTATGTGTTAATTTTAAAAACTTGAACAAATCTTTTGAGAAGAATAACTATCCATTACCTTCCTTAGATGAGCTGATATAAATAATTAGTGGATCTGAAATGATGTCCTTCTTGGATGCATTTTCTGGCTATAACTAGGTGTTGGTACAATTATAAGATAGAATAAATACTATATTTACTATAAAGTGGGGTACTTATGCATATAAGAGGATGTCCTTTTCCCTAAAAAATTTAGGATTCACCTTTTAGTGAGACCATGGATCATGCAATTAAAGGATTAATAGGTAAATTTATAATCATCTATCTGGATGATCTTACTATGTTCTTTAAAAATAGGAATTATCATTTAGGACATCTATAGTCAATCTTAAAAATATGTAGAAGGTATGGTATCTCACTAAACCCAAAAAATATAATATTTGGAGTAATCGAAGACAAGCTCTTGGGACACATCATTACTAAAGAAGGAATCATTATCAATCTAGATAAAATATAGGGGGTTTCAAAGATTGCACCACCAAATAGTAAGAAGGAGCTCAAGTCATTTTTTGGGAAGATGAATTTCATAAATAAGTTTATTTTAGGGTTGACAAAAATTATGACACCTCTAAATGCAATGATCAAACATGATCCTCAAATATAATGAATAGTTGAGGCTCAAAAGTCTTTTCAAGACATAAAAGATTCTATATCTAAAGCCCCAGTACTAATTTATCCATATTTTATTAATTATTTTTAATTGTAATCATTTTATTTGAAACACATAATTGTTTTTATCATAACATAGAAGAAAAATGATATTAAGAATCCAATTCTATTCATGAGTATGAATATGAAGGATGAACAACTTAGGTACTTTGTGATTGATAAAAATATATTCAATCTTCTCTAAATGGTGAGTAAACTTTAGAATGACATCTTGAGAAAAAATAATATTTATATCATCCCTAATCCTATTTTTAATCTCACCTTATCACATAATGAATTAGGATAATGTAGGAGGAAATGGATGGAAAATCTATAAAATTTCAATATAGAAATCAAGCTTCATAAGATCATTTGGGGTCAAAGAATCATCCAACTCTTGACTATGCCTAATCGATGTATTACTATTAAAGAGGTATATGAATCCTAGGTATCCAAAGGGGAATGGTATACTAACATAATATAATATCTACTTATAATTATGCATTCCCTAAAACTCAATCATGAAAAAAGGAGAGCTTTAAGGATCAAAGTTTCTCACTACATGATCAAGAAAGGAGTTATCTATAGGATAAATTATGAAAGAATATATCTTAGATGTGTATTTATAAAATATTCTCAAGAGATTTTGGAAAACATACATTAGAAGATGGTAGCAATCAACCATATGACAACATCCTAAGAACGGGATATTACTGGCCAATAGTTTTCAAAAATGTTCATGGTCATGTAGGGACATGCCATAAATACCAAGAATTATCAAAAGTATAATTACATGAAATAATTTAATTGTAACCTATTATTAAAGGAAGTCCATTTTCCCAATGGGGTTTATACTTCATCAATGTCATTAACCTAAACTCTTTAGTAGGTCATAAGTTTGTACTCATTGCCATAGATTATTGTACCTGATGGATTGAGGCAGCAGCTAAAAAGAATTTTAGAGAAAAATATGTGATTCTCTTCTTGAGGAACACATCACAAATAGATATGGCACCCCCATTTCTCTAGTTTTTTATAATGGTTGAGCATTTACATCAACTCAATTCACTAAATGGGCTCATGATAACTAGATCACTATCAGGTCATCTTCTAACTATTACCCTCAAGGAAATGGATTGGTTGAATCAAATTATAAGAACTTGATAGATAAAATTAATAAATTTATTGGGAATGAGCCTAGGGACTGACACAATCTATTGAAATATACCCTTTGGGTAGACTGAATGAGATATAAGTAGGCCCTTGAAATACCATCATATTTGTTGGTGTATGGATATAGGCCAGTATTCCCAATCATGCTAAAATTACCAACTTATCAAAGCATGTAGGAATACATGCAACCAAATAAAAAAGTATAATCTTTATTATTGTATATAATAAAAATGGAAGACTCAAGGATAAAGGCACTATAGACTTTCATTAAAAGCCAAGACATAGTTAATAAATGGTTTGACAAAAGAGAAAAGGTCAAAGTATTTAGGATCTCAGATTTGGTGCTTCTTTGAATAAATCCCATGAAAATAAAGGATAGAATGATAAATTTTCCCCACTATGGATTGGACCATATAACATTTCAAAGATCTTGGGCAATAACTCATTCCATCTAAAGGACCTGCAAGGTAATGAACTCACATATCTAGTCAAAGAATAGTTTATAAAGGATTAATTCATGGTTGTACTATATTAACATTCCCCTGATCCATAAATAATCATAGTATAGGTAGGATTAGGTTAGTTTTAAACTTTATAGCTTAAAGTTTCCTATTTTCTTAATTTCTTTTACTATTTTCTTAGTTTAGTTTTCTATCTTTCTAGATTAGGCATTTTATTATTTCCTATGAAAATATAAATTATTTTATTCTCACATGAATAAGCTAAAATCCAACTATTTAGGCCCCTATTTTATTTTTAGATAGACATATAAAAAAAGAGAAATTGCAAAAAGGATTCACAACTAGGGATATGTTCACAAACTAGGTATCCTTTTGTGTTTAGAGTCTTCAGAATTTAAATATGTAATCATAATCATTATGGGTTATGGAACAATTAAATATTTATATGAGGTATGTGAAATTTGATATAGAATACCTCATATAAATCTAGAAATATTTCACTCCATTGGACCAAGCACACTTATCATATTAATACTTGTTTGAAGTTGATAATCACTGGTGCAGATGTAACTATCAAGGATTTTCTAGTAATGATTTATTTTATAATAACACCATATCAAAGGGGCTTCATATTTCCTCCTTCCATCAAAATAAAAAAATAAAAGAGAGAAAAAAAACTAATATGAGTTCAAAATATCAATTAATAAAGCCAAAAAAACACTTAAATATGATCAAGGGATCACATGATGAAATAAGGTCAATGTACCATGCCTCATGATCAAGAAAATGAAGGGGAGGGAAGTACCCCAATTTATATTTTTTAGGGATATAGATTCCTAAATGGTAGGAGAATAATGCCTAATATTCCCTTGATTTAATAATCTTTAAAAGAAGCTAGAATGAAACCTACAACTGCTCTAAGCCTTTGAAAAGATCCTCATAAAAAGGGTTAAATGAACATCACTTTAACACACATATATCCATGGATGAAAGGGAAAGTACATTATGTGATGTACTTGGGAGTCTCTTTCATTTATATTAGTCTCATATTT
This sequence comes from Torreya grandis, assembly GCA_037957365.1. NCBI lineage: Eukaryota > Viridiplantae > Streptophyta > Pinopsida > Cupressales > Taxaceae > Torreya > Torreya grandis. The sequence continues at coordinate 864,147 of JARHVA010002781.1, read as the reverse complement.
TTATGTAGCATAGTTCATGGCTAATTTTAAATTGCTAACCAAAGTTTTGGGTTCTCAAATATTTAGAAGTATTCCCCTTGTAAGTTTTCATTTATTGTACCCAACATTACCCTTTTCTTCAAGAATAAATGGTGACCCAATTTTTTTGTGATTTGGCCTTATTTGTTGATCCTTTCCTCTATGTAGTTATGTAAGTTCTATCAGATTGCTCATTAAATATTTACACTTAGAAATACAAACAATGGCTTTAAACATTTTGGACTAACCTACTAATGGCTTTTAGGATTTTATGTACTATACAAATTTTGGGACTTATGTGATTTAGATAAATTATTCAAGACTTGGTCTATAGACACTTTGTTCTAACATTTTTGCCCTTCTTTTTGGGAATTTAATTTTTTCATAACTTATGTTCAAATTTTATTCATCATAATTTGGTCTTCATTTTTTTGTTTGATGATTGTGTTTGACAGACTCGTTCAGACATTTTGTTCAAAGATTTTTCATTAGACATTTTGTTTAAATAAATGTTCTAAAGGACTTAGTTTTTTATGACTTCTTATTCAGACATTTCATATCAAGACTTTTATTCAAACCTTTTCATTACATATTTTTTTAGAACTTCTCATCAGATAATTTATCCAAAACAATCATCATAGACTTTATGTGATTCAAAGATTTTGCTCAAAGATTTTATTTAGACATTTTGTTCAAACATTTGTTTTGAGGGATTTGATCATTGAGATTTTTATTTAAAAGATTTGTTTTGACATTTTGTTATCTCAATCCCAACACAAAACCCAACTTCTAATTCATGACTATCAAAATCTTGCTATACTTAGCCAACAAAGGAAAAATACTTCTTGATAATTGCTAATGATACTTACCAACTAAACTAACAAGATTTGAACTATGTACATAAAACAAACATATGAATGTTTGACATTAAAAGTACGTGAACTAGAATTAAATTATAAGGATATATACATGACATGCAATTATTAATGTATTCATTACTCACAAATGAATTTAAACTCAAGTAATATCCTAAAAACAAAATCCCTAGCTACCTATGAATACATTGCAAGTACACAACCAAAAAAAGGACTTTTTATAATGCACATAAATAAACTTTTAACACTACACATAATTTAAATGAAATCATTATCCAAGACCTTTAGGGTAGCAATTCCACCATCCCCATACCAAGGATTTAATGGAGTTCATAGACATAATATATGATGCAAATATATTCAATAATAGGTATGGTAACTACTCATAATTATGGGATGTTTTGGCTGTTGTTGACATGTTTTCACTTGAAGAAAATCTAGCCTCCATAGAGTGCCATTTTTTTATAGAATTGATAGCTCTTAAAAGTAAAATACTAAACTTTGTGTTGGATAAGATTGAGGTCGTGCCCTACATCGACCTTATATGATATTTATTATTTGTTTGTAAAATTACATAGGATACATTTTTTCACCACATGGATCACCAAATAGTCATGGCTTGGATCACCAAAGATGACTTTCAAAAGTATCTATCTCTACTGGTTCTAGATGTAATTTTTGATAAACATAGGTTGGTTACATGAACCAACAAAATTCAATGGACAAAGTGTTGATCTTATGGATTCTCCCTAGGGAGATAATGGTCCTAAAGGGAAAGTCTCCCACCCCCATTAAAAAATTTAGAATGGGGGTGTAGATTGGGATAACATTATTAAATAGGATGTATAACATGCCTAGCATCAATTTTCTCAATTTGAATTAGGTGTCATTACAACATATGATAATGACCAGTGATGTAACTTTTTCCCTAGTAAAAATCATCAACTTCCAACTAATAGACAAGTTCTACATAAAATCAAGTGGCCCACTCTAGGTGGCTAGTTATATATGATGTCTTATCTTCTAGATGCAATAATAGGCATGATATATAGGGTCATTGGTGAGCTTTGGATCGCATTTATAGATTGTATTAAGAATCACATTTGTGATTACTATTATTTTATGCATACACAAAGTACATGTTCTAAATTGACATGGACATGTATCCTCAAGTATGGTAGGCAATTCATGAGACTCAACTACCCAAAATAAGAAAAAGCATAGATAATACACTAACTTTTAGGGGTGACTCCTTATTGTATCTAGAATACATTGTAATAAAGTGCACCCATTTCACCTCTGCAAGTATGTACTAGATAAGCTAGTAGAGTAATAAATTGCATATCAACTTTGGTGGAGTGTCAAGGAAGACCTGATAAAACAAAATAATGTTACATTATATGGATCACACATGATCATTAAAATAATGTGTTATACATAAAGCAAGTATTTTAGACTTATTGGTAATAAGAGAAAGAGTTATCACTTTCCTACCTTGACACACAAGGACTAATATCCCCATGGTCATATACAAAAGAATATTCAAGGCTTTGGTATCCCATAATAACATGTCCCCTATGATCATGATTTTTTATTCTTGATGCCTTCCCAAGTATTATAAATAAAAAAACTTGTGGGCCTAAAGAAGGATCATCTAAGTATAATTTAGTAGGAGTCTTCAATTTTAGTGAAATAAATGTAGACTAGGCTGCCACCTCCTAAAGAATGGACAACATTAGATTTATAGAACAACCAACCCTCATAGCAAATAGAGGTACAAGGTGAGCCTTCCTAATAACTTCCCTTTCTATTAAAGGTTATTAATAAATATCCTAGGTTGATAGTACATAATCCAAAGGGATATTTTGAAGGGATCTAATTGACTTGGATTCCTCTGGTGAAGAAGAACAAGAGTACCTAGCTACCATTCTAGTACAAATACCTATAGATGTATCACAATTATAAGATTATATATTGCAAGCAACTACTATAGAGGAAGCTACTACCTCAATACAACAAGGTTATTCCTTTGAGATAAATACCACAATTTTTTATATGAGGAAACCAAGGGCTCCCCTCATAGATAATCAAACACTAGATCAACCACAAACCCTACATTTCATTCCTTAAAAATAGGTGGATGCATAACAAGAACTAGATGAAGAAGAAGAGCTACAAATATCAAAGGCATTGAGCCTTACTATTGATAAATCAAAGACACCAATAATGGATGACAAAAAAAGATAAGAAGGATCAACCTTCAGACCCTACTTCTACAGTTTCTTCATGTGTTTCTATATTGATTTTATTTCCAACTAGTTCCAAATTGATAGCTTCATAGGTGGAGAATGTCACCTCCACCTTGATGTTTCATTGCCCTCTTCTTATATATTTCAAATACCTTTCCTCACTCCTAAAGTAGAGGAGGATTATTCTACCACCATTTCTTAATATTCCCCCATATTGCCACCCACATCCATTTTTCTTACTAATATTTATGTTCCTTCTAGGACTACAACAATATAGACCATGAAGAAGAAAAGAGCCACTAAGAAAATTGAAAGAGACATGGCCACTCTCCAAATCCATGTTTTTTTTCTAAACAAATCACTTTGGAAACACCATCCATTGATTCATCCCAATAGACCACTATTGTGTTTTAAAGTAAGGGAAAAATGGGTAATTAATTCATTAAAGTCCATCCACTCCCCTAATATGGAGGTGTGGATTTGTCCAAAATCATTTGGCCCTCCTTTACTGACATAGTCCTCAAAGGAGATAAAGAGTAATAATTAAAAAAAAAGATTGAAGAGGAGGATGGAGTCAAAGATGTATAATAAATATACCTACCCAACTAGTGATTAACCCATGGGAAATTTATCTTAAATCAAAGGCTACCCAAATACCCAATTTCAAAAATACAGAGCTCCCATTAATAATAACCCTATTTAATAAGCCTTTTAGGAGCATTTAAAAGGTTAGAAATATAAATTTAGAGGATGAATATGGTAGGGAAAATATTTTAGAAGAGAGATAAGAGGTCTATGCCTCGTCTAAAAGTTAGAATATATAGTTTTGGTAGTCTCCCTACATTGAATATTTTATGTCCGTAGTAGAATCCCATAAGGATGGTATGGTAGCATTGCATGAAATGGATAAAATGGTAAGACAAGAGTTGGAAAAATAAATAGAAAAAATTAAGGAACAATAAAAGATATTTAATATTCTAGTAGGGATTAAATATTAAGTACAAGAATTTAATCTGAAATGTTATAATTTTTTAGAGGCACTAGAAGGCATGCAAGCTGAATTAGCCCCCCATATTACTCATACACACAAATTTTTTAAATATTTAAATGGAGATAAAAATAAACTAAAGTTATTAATTATGTAAACAAATAATAATTTATATAACCACCTATATATAATGACCACATTGGAAGCATCTAATGCCCTTAATTTGGTGGTCATTACAATATAAAAGACTAGAGAATGATTAACAACATATAGGTCATTAATGCCCAAATACCAAGAGCATGAGGCACTCATCTTCAATATTTTGAATGATTTGAAATTACATAATGTGAGGGATGATATTGGTAAGATTATAAGCACAATAAATTTTGAGCAACTCATTCAAAAAGCTTCTTATAATTTTAAATAGAGTCTATAAGGGTTGACACTAGAGGATATTGAATATTGAGCTAAGTTTTGTGAGGAAGAAGGTAGCTAAAGTTGATATTTTTATGATAAAATTAAAAAATACAAAGGAATAACATTAAAATTTATTAGAGTAAGTTAATAGTGTACATATACCCTCACTATTAAATTTAGATATTATAAGGAAATAACATGATGTGAGTCATAAGTGCTTTCTTGAGTTAGAGGTCAAGAAAATAAAGACTATTAGGTCCCTATTTCATTAAGTATGGTATCTATGCCAAATCAAAATATGTCTTGATGTGAGGTAATTAATTGGATAATGATTTATATTTTGGTATATTTTGTGCCAACTAGAGGAATCAACACACACCTTGCACCACCTGGCAAGTGACTAACACATTCAATGATTTCTTGGGCATCATCAAGAAGTGGATACATGTGGTGACTATAGTGGGAAGGGAACAAGTTAATGGATTTATCATAATGATTTCTAAAATATCTAACTCAACACCTCACATGCACAATCCCACCCTAGTATAAGATGCTCCTATAGCCTATAAAATTGAGCTCAAACTAGTGAGCAAACAATTATGATTTGATGTAGTGAAGCTATAGAAAATTGGTTATAAATGATGATGATAACCTTTAACATTAGATAGAGCAAGGATGCCATTAAGTCTCTAATTTTATCACCCAAGATCTCCTTTGAGCCATTGAACCATTAAGTCATTTCGGCATATACTCTATTTTTACATGTTATAGACTATGTCTTGTATTTACACTTTGATTAATCTAGAAGGGTGTTGTATATACTTGAGTTTGATACGGTTATGTTTTTTGTTAATGTCATTTGATACACAATGAATGGAATAGTTATAATGGTATAATTTCCATATATGAATGTAATGTTTAAGTGAAGTTATGATACAAGTTGTTAATGGTATCTCTATGTTAAGTGATGATGTCATCATACTCTATAAAAAAACCCAAGTGTAAGGAGAGTCATGCACCCAAGATTTGATACCCATTACAATAACTATTAGTTAAAACATGAGCACTTGATTTGAAGTATTTCCTTAACTCTTCAGATCACTTGAATAATGTTAAAATTAGTGAAATAAAGGCTTGCACCTTGGAGACTATAAAAATAACCTATTATCATTTTGTGCCCTTATGACTAAAACTAGTTCCCCAAATGGGCTTGTGCCTATAGACCATTAGACATCCCAAAAAAGGTTTGCATTAATTAATCTAGAAATATCCTTCTCTCAAATGACCAAGTCTTGTGAGTGAAAAATTTCAATGTGGCACAACTAGCCCAATACAGGCCCTAGTTCTATCTCTATTGTGCTTTAGGTGAGTGTATAAGTCTTGTACCTTATTTGAATTGATTCTAGTGTAGTTGAGTGATAAATATTTAATGCTACAGGAATATATAATATTTGTGCCTAGGTTGTAATGAGTAAAGAAACTAACTTTGACACCTAGAAGAGTACCTCATTGGATGAATTGATGAATTTAACCCCCTTTTTTACAAATTTTTGGTCCCATTACCAGGACCCATGCTGAATTTTCTTACTATAATGGTGTAATATAATAATTCTCTAACTCTCCCTTGATAATATCAAGTGTTGGTTACAATAGGTGGAAAATAACTTTTCACTAAAACATCTAACCTAAGAGGACATAATCTGAGAAAGTGGGTTCTTAACAACCTATGTGATGCTTTGTATGAGGTATTTTTCTATCAATTACTCGATCATGTGTATAAATGGTTGAATACCTATGTGATCCACAGAAGATAAAGCTATTGATATCACCTTGAGTGGAAAAAAGAGTGCTTAGAGAGACTTGAGACTCTATATTCCACTTGGATGAGAGCATTAGACAAATGGTGGTAAGGAATGGTAAATAGTTACATGCTTGAGTTCATTATTTCCACATATTCTTGCCCTAATGAACTAGAGTATCAATTTTTGTGTGAACCTAGAGGAACATTTGTGAAATATTTTGGTTTATAACTCAAGAAAATAATGGTACATTATGGTTTTGAAATTTTAAGAATGGATTTATAAATTCCTTTTGCATATGATCAATGCAAAGGGGGAGAAGGGGATGTGTTGGTGAAGTGCAATGGAAGGGGATGAGTATATTGACATCTAAGAGCTAAGGAAATAGAATTATAAAAAGAGAATACATAGGTTTTTGTAATATATATAACATGAAAGTGTCAATATAACCCATAGCAATTGGGATAATATGGGGAAAGATATCTTGAAATAGCGTAGTATAAGGAGAGAAACAATGAATCAATGGATTGAGCTCAATAGTGAAAGGGTGTAGAATACTCTAGATCTCTACATAATTTGATAAGTAAATATGTACCAAATATTTCTACACACTTTGAACCTGCATCACAATCTCATGCACTAGACCCACCATGAGAATAAAGATGAGTGATAATTGACCCTATTGTCAACATTGACTTTGACCATTTTGTAAAATTGAAGAATAATTTTGTGATTGAGAAAGTTATTCCCTATGAGGATTTGAGAAAGGATACCTCTAGACCATTAGACTCTAGCTCACCATAGTACAATGTGAGCACAAGCATTCCATCTCAACTAATGTCATCTTCATAGACTAGGCAACATCCCACAGGAAGTGGTTTGGTACCACAAGTTAGTAGTACAATACCATCATAATCTTTGGTGCTAGTAGTAATAATGGGGCCAACATTTAACCCAATGGTTGGAGGCATTGAAGGACCACTAAAAAGATAGAAGCCATGAGGATAAACACCTTAGATGCCAATTATACCCCCACAAAAAATTTACTATGAAATGGTCGTGTACTTGCTAGAATATCATGGTATAGATAATTCCATAGAACATGTGCTAAAGTGTGAACAACAATAACATGTATAATGAATAACCTAGTTAGAACACAAGGCAACCTAGTTTACAATGACTCTATTGGATCATACCCATACTTGGTATAGGAAATTTTATCCTAACTAGGATATGGTTGACTATGACACCTTAAAGGAAGCATTCCCAAAATAATTTAACATACAATATTATGAATAATAGAGAATCACCATGCTCAAGGAGATTAACCATGGACTCTCAGAGAGCATGCACTTATATGATACAAGGTTCAAGACCCTCCTTCCCAAGCTTATGTATGGAATTCACCCCTCCTAACATGTGAAATGGTTCATTAGAGGGTTATTAGTGTCATTTAGAAGAGCACTCTCCATGATGACATTCATAGACCTTATGAAGTGCTTAAAGCCACACTCAGTGTTGAGGGAGTTGAAAGTGTTAATACTAGGATCATCCCCTTAATGGATGCACATATTACATCCATGGCCTTCAAAATCTATAAGTTTATAGTTAGTTCATCATAATAAGAGCAATCAGTTATGGTGTATATATTGCAAAACATAAGGCCATAACATGAATAACTACCATCAAAGGAATGTGCATACATTGCTTCTAAATTGTGAGTTATATCATGAGGCACATGATGTTTACAACTACCCTTTATTTCAATGTGTAGATCAGGATAACACAACCATTTATTTCTAGTTGTGTGACACCTATAATCATACCATGGTTGATTGTTGATTAATTGATGAGATGCATGAAAACATGGAGAGAGGTACATGATAGGCAACTACAAATATCAAAGGGAAAGCTAACCAATGGAATGAGGGTTATGACCAATATAATGTAGGATATGGAATGCAACAAGGAATCAGAGGGTGTGGTAGAGGATTTGAGGGTGGAAGGTTCCCCCCATTCATGTTATAAGTGTGGTTCCATTGACCACTATTAGCATGACTACCTTACACATCCCACATGTGGGTATTATCAAGGAAATTATAAATTTGAAGAATGCCCTAACTTGTATAAAATATTGACCTAAGGTAGGATTGGAATAGACAAGGGTGCAAGAATGATCAGGCATAAGTCAAAATTACAAAATTAGACTCTAAAGGTACAACAAACCAATATAGAGATAATCAAAGTGTAGGTGACTACTCATAGTCGATTCACCACTTATTTACTAGTTGCACCAACACTAGAATAATTCCTAAAATATGGGGAATAGAGATGTACTAATTATATAACATGGCATGAACCCAAAGTTGCACCTTACCCAAACCTTTCATGTCAAAAGGATGTATTGTAGTTGTCAATGAACATCATTCAAAACCTATAAGGAGAGATCTAACTAGCATGAGACCTTGAAGTGCAGGCTCCCACCTTTGGTAAGAAGCAAGATATCCAAAAGGCTAAAATAAAGGAACTAATAGAGATCATACACCTCCTATAGATAGAAGAGATGCTTCCCTTATTAAAGAACATACTTTTGGATCATGTGGGGTGGAATATAGTTAAAGTCACTATGCCATGCATAAAAATGTCACAATAAGTTAGGCATACATAGAATATGGAGTACAATCAAGAACTCCTTATGAATGACACCATTGATGGATAGTCTGTATGTGATGTCCTCATGGACATAGTTTGAGGTTAATATACTAACCAAGAATGCATCATGGAAGATGGGTAGGCTAGCCTAGAGTCCATCCCCTCAGATTATTTTCATGGCCAAAAATACCAAGATGCAACCCATTAAAATTCTAAAGAGCACAGTTTTAAACATCATGGGTTCTGCATTCCATGTTAACTTTAATGTAACTGAATTTGCAAAATAAGACAACTACCTAGTGCTTCTCAAAAGACCATGGTTCTATGTAAATAACATTTATATGTGCTTCAAGAGGTGTTATATGACCTTTAAAAATGGTAAAGAGAGGGTAGTGATCTCCCTCTCAAGTGATCAAGGACCCCCTATGTAGAGATTTTTGATCTTGAGGATGAGATCAAACATATATATAACATCATGTCATAAGGCATTGAGACTCCCAACCCCAATAACCAAGGAGTGATTTCTTGGGAAGATGAACAATCACCTCAAATGCAATTAATGTTTTTTATTACTGATGGGTTTAACAAACATATGAGACCATTACTTGAAGGTGTCATTTGGTGCACGTAAAGGTGCTAAAACCAATAAAGATATGTTTTGCCTAGATTGATTATGTTTAGAAGAGGTGGGTCCCATACACCAAGAAGAAGGGAAAGAAATTAATTCATGTAAGTAAATTTAAGCTTAAAGTTCTTCTAAAATATGAGGTGATCAATCTAGTAGTATAGTATGTCCACAACCTCTAATCATGCATCCCCAAAGAAGTAGATCTAATGGTCACATTAGTGTATACATTATGTATCACTACCACTCATTGGTGGGAAGTATAAAATCCTAGGTTGATATCTTGGTAATATGTAAAATAATCCATATAAACTAGATTTTGGAAGATTATTGAGGACCTAGACATCTTAGCATACTTTGGTGAATCAGACCCTATAGTGCATGTGTGCTTGTGTGAATAAACATGGACTAACTATGGCACAAATGCCATGAAGAACCTATGGGTACACATCTTATATAAAACATTGAAGACATGGGAACAAGCATGGTATGTTGTCAATGAGACACACCTTGGGATATCCAATTGGGATATCCTTAAGGAGAGGTTTATGCACAACTTATTTTCTTCACAAAACCTAAAATTAATCAATCCACTATAAATAATTCAATAGGTAGTGTTTGAGGACACTACAATCCTAGAAGAGTACATAACATGTTTGGGGAAGGGTTTTAAAACTTATGACTTTATTTGAGTATTAATTTCTCAATAGTGACTCAAGTGATAAAGATGTTGACACATGGAAGGAATGAAACTAGACAAAATTGATAGAAAAAAATAAGTTAGTGTGCTAAGTGGAAGATAGTGCCCCCAACAAAGAAGACCCTACTCATATTTTCATAAAAAAAATGAGGGAATTAGGCAATTTGAGGACTCACATTAAGAGAGTAATGAACCCTACCATGTGTATCTCAAAAATACCAAGGTATACATTAGCTCATAATATGAACCAAAGATGGATACTCTAGGTGCATATTAGTATGATATAGAGTTGATGCAAATTATGGATCTCCTAAATTAATTCCAAGACTTATTCCCGCATAATTACTAAGATATGAAAGGAACCCTCCATCCCTTAGGAAAATTATTATAAATCTAGTCGATATTATAATACCTATCAAGTAGTTCCCTTATAGAAAGAACCCCAATCTCCACACCAAGGTCAAAATAGAGATTGGTGGTATGTTAGTCACATGCATCATATACCCTATGAAAGAATTTAAATGAGTGATCCCCATGGTTACTAGCATCAACAAGGATGGTCACACCTATATTTTAATTTATTATATACTATTTAATGCCACATGTATCACTAACCCCTTCCTTAATTTGTTCACTAATGAAGTCTTAGATGACATTGTAGGCTACAAAATATAAACTTTCACTTATGGGTTCTTAAGATACTACCAAGTCCAAATTTAATGAGAACAAACCTAAAACCACATTTTTGATATAATGGTGTTTTTTCACATATAACTTTATTCCCTTTAGAATCAATAATACACCATCTGTATTCTTTAGAATGGTGATCACTACATTTAAGGACTTCATTCACAAGTTCCTCCAAGTGTACCTAGATGATTACACTATGTATGGCTAGTAAAAGACCATTATGACAAATTACACATCATTTTTGAGAGGTATAAGTAGTTATAGATATCATTAAACTTTAATAAGTTCATCTTTGTGACACCATTTGGCACCTTTTTTGGGTACATCATTGAAAAATATGGTTTACTCATTTATGTTTTGAACATTACAATTGTTCTATAGATCAAGACCCTTTCCACAAAGAAAGACATTTATGCCTTTATTAGCCATTTTATCTACTATATAAAGTTCACAAGGATATATGAAAATATTTTAGAACCACTATAGGATCTATTACACAAATATTGCATGTTGTATTGGGGCACAATATAAGAGGATGCCTTTGAAACTCTGAAGCTCAAGTTGGCTAGCATGCCCATTTTATAATTTCCTAGCTAGATGAATCCATTCCATATCCATGTCGATGCATCTAGATATGTAATTGGAACCATTATGGAACAAACTATTAGAGGTAATATGGATCATCCCATATCCTTCATAAGTAGGAAAATAACCCAAGGAGAGAAAAACTATACAACAACTGAGCACAAGGCACTTGCCATGGTTTATGACCTAAAATTTTTTAGGAAATACTTATTGGTAACCCGATACATCTTATTCACTAATTATGAGGTGCTTAAGTACCTCATGAATAAGATTTTTCTCTAAGAATGCATTTGTAGATGGATAATTCTAATTCATGAATTCTAATTCTTGGTTGTTATAAAGAATGGAAAATAGAACTGAGGCCTAGACCATTTGTCCCATATCAAGTATAGTTATATGCTTTAACCTATTGAGGATGATATGATATATTCACATATATATATGGTCAAACATGTCCTTAATGATTTGGTAGATATCATAACTTTTCTAACATCTAGTTTTGTGCCCCAGACTATGACAACTAGAGAAAAGAAGTAGCTCATAGTTTTTGTTTCCCCCTTTCATCTCATTAGAGAGGAACTATATAATGTTATATAAGATGAAGTACTATATTGATGTATCTTAGAATAATAAAGAGACTCTATATTATGATAAGTGCATAAGGGGATAGCAGTAGGTCATTGCACTAGAGATGTATTAGTATTAAAAGCTCTACAAACATGCTTATGGTGGCCAAGTTGATTATAGGATGCAAAATAATATGTATGTGACATTTTCTAGTGCACAAGAATACCTAACCATCAGGTTGAGATGTTGCTCATTCTTATTCTTTCATAATTTACATTTGAAAAATGGGCCATTTATTTTATTAGGTTGATCACTCCCACTACAAGATATATAGGTGCACACTACATTTATCCATAGACTATTTCACCAATTGGGTTGAAATAGTACCAACCAAAGACTGCACAATTTTTATAACCACAAGGTTTATGTGGGAGAATATTATTAGTCACTATGGGTGCCCACTTAATTTGAATAGCAAGAGAGGCATGCACTTCCTAAATGAAACTATATAAATCTTGTTAATAGAATACATGATGGCACATAAAAATATAACCACTTATCATCCCCAATCAAATGACATAGAAAAAACATATAATAAGATATTGGGAACATGTCTCAAAAATATATGTAACATTAGGAATAAATATTGGGATGAAAAGATATCTACAATATTATGGGATTATCACACTGCCTAAAAGTGAATAAATAAGGATACACCATTCTAAATGGTTTTTGGTGTAGAGGTTATTTTAACAATGTAATTCATAGTGCCCTCATTGTGCATTATGCATATTGGTCATTTGGATGACCAAGAATCTTTGAGTGCATGACTAAAAGACTTAGAGTGCTTGGATGAGATGTCTTCCCAAAAAAGATAAAGTTATAAAGTAAATAAGTCATACCAAAAGTTGTGGAATGATAAACATATCAAGTAAAAGGTATTAATTGGAGTATTAGTCTTTCTCTATGATTCCAAGTACCTTAAGCACCCAAGCAAGCTATAGATTAGGTGGATGGAACCTTATGTCATCCATAGCATATTAGAGATTTGTGCATGAAATATATGAACATTATATAGTGAAATGATCCCTATGAATTTCAATTGTATCTTACTAAATCCTTATAGGTAATAGGAAGGAACTTTCACCATCAGACACTGACTTTATGGTCACAAGTCATTTATGTTGTACTGACTAGAGAAAAATTAGGCATAAGCAAAATGTTTCATTATGTTTTATGGTGTTATTTATATTATGTTGATAAGTCATGTAATTTAGGACCATATGGTAACTATTCAAGTGATTCCATGCATAAATCTAATTGGGTGAGTCAAAAATGGTTACTTTCTAGTGCATGAGGCTAGACACCTATGTTTATGGGCACATAGAGTTTTCTAGACTAAAAATGTGAGTACTAAGGGACAAATAGAAGCACATAGTATATAAGTGTGCATGATATAAAAAGTATTTACACAAGATAATCATGTGATAAAAATTAAAATAGGATAATAAAGCATTACAAGACTAGTGTAGGAATTTGTATAGGGTAGGATAGGCCAAGGCAAGAAACGAGAGTGCAAGAAATCAACTAAGGAATGGAAATGTGTTTTAGAGGAATCACATTTTGAAGAAGAGATGGAATAAAGGGGGATAAATTATGTGCATGTGAAGTGATACATATAGGTTTCCATAAGGAGGGAGAAGGTCATACCAAGGTGAAAGTAGCACATGAGGAATATCATCAAGACAAGATGGCATCCACCCAATAGTAGGCAGAAAGTGACCTTTGAATCATCAATAAATTCACCAAAGGTTTTGTTAAAATAAGTTAATTTGGTGATGGTGGAGGCACTAAGATCCATATTAAATGTAAATATGGTGGCAATTTTTTGTTGATTTCATGTGTTCCAATGATTTTTTAGAAATCAATGTACCACCATGCCATTACTAACCTACAATTAAGATGGTGGCTGAAATCAAGGTATAAGGGAGTGAATGGTTAATTTAAGTATGATATATACCTTGTTAAAATTTGAATAAAAAACTATATTTAAATTAGAGATGAAGTGATAAAACATTACCAACATGAAATCTTGAGCACTAACAACTGAAAAACAAAAATGAGTAAATAGGGAATGATATTGTGTTTCTTTTGAGATTAAAATAGAGGTGTGTAGAGAGAGAATTACCAAAAAACTAGGTAGTCAAAAGTTTGAGAGATGCCAAGGCCACCATTAATGATGAACAAAACTTGAGATCCAAAGTCACAGTTGTAGACCTTGAAACTATGAAGATTCACTAAGAAATATTACAGGCTTCCATAAGATCAATTGACCATGATTTAACACTATCCAGTTCATAATGGGAAAGAAATGAATAATTTATCATCTACCACAACCATAAAAGGATGCTAAGAGGGAAAAAATGATAGAAAATAATACCACTATGAAGAAGAAGGCATAACTAGTTGAGGGAGTTAGAATTATTGAGGTTAACCTTGAGGTACTCAATAAGATGTCTTATAAAGTAATCCAATTTCCCCTAAGGTCTTAGTGGGGGAGACTTGGGTGTATTTCATGAACACCTATAGGATAAAATAATACAACCACTATATGTTAAGAAACATGGAGGATCTCAACCAAGACTAGTTGGTTGATAGAGAAGCAAAGACAGAGATGGGCATGAACTATTCAACATCTCCATCAAGATAAGCTTACAAACATTGGCATAGCCTAGTTATATGAGTTGTCATGTTTTGGAAAGTTGGAGAAAATCATATATTTCCTCCTTTCATGCATTTATGAAGACTACTTCTACTTTCATAGGGAGGTTGATGTAGATATCAACATGCCTAATCATTAGAATCACTGGGCTCCCATACTCATGCATAGACATCCTCTAGATGATGGAGAATGATGTAGAAGTAGAGAGGGTTGTGAAACTCCTTTGTTATTAAAAAATATGATTCACATTCCTAATAAATTAAATAAAGGATACTAGCATGAGGGCTATAATTCACCTCATGATCTCTAAGTTATGCCCTGATGGATGAATATTAACAAGGCCTTCTTGAGCATCACCTATCACATGGCATAAGGGGTCAAATTTAACATTTATAAATTCATTATAGAGGCTATGGTGAAGAATGTACTATAATGTCACAAATCATGAGAGACCTTTAGGTGGGGTTTGATACTAATATTAATTATGATGGATAAGATTGGCATGCTCGATGGTGATGAAGACAATTTGTTGGTCTTCTTGATACACAAGGATTCCCCAACACTGAAGTACTAGGAATTTACTTGCTCACCCTCCTTCTCCCAAAAGTATAAGATATGATTACTTAGGTGGTGATCTTAATACATTGAGGCATTTAGGATATAATGGTTCATCATGTAGGAGCTCCTCTAATATATGTTTAGAATGATGACTTTCATCATCATGCAACATTTCTATTTATTGTGGTTGATGCTCATAGATGATAACCTATCTAACTAGCTTAAAATCCCTTATGAATTTTCCACAAAATAATTTAGGGAGGTGATAAGGAGTATCTATAATTCATAGTATTTATACATATTTGTAAATTTTGTGGACTTAGAAAGGAGTAGGTTGAGGTGTCAGTATATACACCTAAGAGAGAAAGCCACAAAAGATGAGGAGGATGTCTTCAATAAAATGGACCTCCATCCCCTCTAGAGGGAAGTGATAAATAATCACATATTCATGTTACACTATGAGATTAAGCCATGAAATAAGGGTATAGACCCTATAAAAGATGATGATCTCCCCCTCCAAATCAGTGATCAAGGGAATCTAGAGCTAGGGACATAGCATAAGTCTCCCCAATAGAAGTGGGGAGAGAAACTCAAATAAATATAAGAGTGAATTAGATTTAGGGTTGCCTCTATAGAAGAAACAACTCCTTTAACTCCCAAGAAGATTCACATGACCTTTATGCCAAAAATTGCTTATTCCAATAAGAAGTAGAAAAATATGAATTCCAAGAGACCCTTTGCAATCTTGATAATAACATTGGTAGGAATTGAGGTGGAAGATGCCCAAGCATGAGGAATGGAAGAAGAGATATAGGAGGAGACAAAAGATGAAGGAACAAAAGTCTATATTGTATAAGAATAAATGGGAGAGGATCCCAGCACCAAGGATGTTTAGAAGGTCCTCCAAGGTGGCACTAATACTATACTTGAAGAGATAAAGAAGCCACCCAATGCCTCATCTAAATATCCCTCCACATAGTCTCTATAAACTGAGGAAAAGATAAGGTTATGGAAGAAAATGGGCCACAATAAGGAATAAATTGAGATGGAATTATGACTATAGAAGAAGAGGAAGGCTATGAAGGAATTTGGCATCACTCAGATAGATATTGAGAAAATTGAAGCTGAAGAGGAGAATGTTGAGGAAGAGAAAGCCAAGAAAAAGAAGGTAGCCAAGGAAAATAAGGCCAAAAATAGAATAAAACAAATAAGATTACCACAAGTGTGGAACTAATTATATAAGCTACAAAAAGGGCACCTAGAATCCCTACCATAGAAGTAGATAAAACTACACAATAGCCATGCCCAAGTAGTAAAGGGGAACCTGAATAAAAAGAAGGCAAAGATTTCACATTAAAAAAAAAATAGAGGACACTAATGAACCCTAATAGAAATAAGAGGAAGGTGAAGCTAGGACCAAGGGAATACACCTATAAGCTAGCACTGAAAACCCCTAGAATAATAAGTAGACAAAGGGGAAAATTCTAAAGAAGAACCCCTCCAAGAACAAGAAGAAGAAACTTATGAGGAAAGCATCAAAGAAAGTGGTAGAATCAATGAGGAAGAAGAAAAAATAGAGTTGGCCATCATCAAGGAAGAAGGTATAGATTTGATCATAAGAGAAAAAGTGAATAAGGGGTAAATGGATGATGATTTGTATATGTTTAAATTCATGTTCCCCAAATATTCCATAGACAGGATGTACAAATAGCTTGCATTTATGTTTGGCAACTATATGGATGAGCCTCATGTTTAGCTTCCTCAAAAGGCCATATTAGGCATGGATAAAACTAAGGAAGGCTATGACTCCCTTATCATAAATCCCCATGCCATGAAACCTAGTTAGATCTATAAATGTTCTCATCTGGATGGCCACTAAAGTCACAGAAAATAACATCATAAATGATGAAAGAAAAAATAAATAGAGAAAACATTGTAAGGATGTTGAGGATGAAGTGAAAGATATGAAGTTTAAGTTGTAGAAGCTATGTGAGCACATATAGATAGCTAAACCATCCCTTTTTTTTAATTTGATACATCAATCCTCTTAGAGGTTAAAAAAGTATGTGTGCTAGTGGATAAGATGCTCCCAAGGATTCAACCAGAGCTAACACTAGAAGAAGAAAAAGAAGACCCATGAATCATGCTATAGAAGGAGCTAGATTCCAAGTTCAAAGAGGTGAATGACCTATCTTTAAAACATAAATAAGGAATATATGCATATGATGCCATCTTCATGAACTTTTCCAAACAAGCATCAATATAGATGCATACCTAAAGTAGGCAAAGGGAGAGAAGGAAGAGTTGATGGATCATGTGTACTCTACAAGTAGGGTAGAGTGCATGAATATAATAGGCAAGGTCAATACACTAAGAACATAGATAAAGGACCAAGGGTAGAATGTGGAATCACTCTTGCACACTTTTTAAATTGAGGCCTATGAATAAGGAACAATACTTGATAGAGGTGTGACAAAATCTTAGACAAATCTTGAGGCCTTTAGAAAAATGTTAGAGAAGATATATGTGTTCATGATTAGTTCCACCTCAATGGAAGTAGATAATGATACTGAGGAAATCAAACTCAATATCAAGGGATTTGAGGACTTCAGTGCCAAACATAAAGAGAGCATGCTCGAGTTCTATGTGTCGAAGGCTTTAGAAACCTAGTCTAAGGATGAACTAGTAATTTTGAATGGGGTAATGTTGGGCCCCTATTTCATTAGGTATGGAATACAATCCAAATTGACAAACATTTGGGTGTGAGGATATCACTTGGATTATGATTTTTATTTTGTTATCTTTTATGTTAGTTGGAGGAATCTATGCATGCCTTCGACTCGGTAGTAGGTGGCTAACCTATTCAATGATTTCTTGGGCATCTTTAGGAAGTGGCTACATATAGTGAATATAGTACAAAGTGTATAAGGTAATTGAGCTATAATAATGATTTATAAAATCTCCATCTTGGCACCTAGTATGTGTAGCTTCACCTTGGCAAAAGATGCTCCTATGGCTTATAACAACAAACTCAAACTAGTGAGCAGACATATGAAATTTGTTGTAGTAAAACTCTAAAAAAATATTTTTACATGATGATGAAAACCTTTATCATTAGATAGATCATGGATGTCATTAAGGCTCCAATTGTATCACCCAATATTGCATGTGAGCCATTGAGCCCTTATGTCATATAGGCATAAACTCTATTTTTCCATGTTATGGAATATGCTCTGTATTTAAACTTTGATTAATCAATAAGGGTATTTCATCTAGTTAAATTTGATATATTAATGTGTTTGGCTAATGTATTTTTAATGTGTAATTAATGGAATAGTTATAATGGTATAATTTCAATATATGAATGTTATGTTTAATTAAAGTTCTAGTCTAGGTTGTTAGTGGTATCTTTGTGCTAAGTGATGATGTTAGCATACTATGTGAAATAGTCTAAGTTTAATGATATTCATGCACCCAAGCTTTGATACCATTGACAAGAAGTTTTATCTAAAACATGAACACTTGATCTAAATAATTTCCTTGATTCTTTAAAGTGCCTGAATGATGCTAAACTAAGTGAAACAAAAGATTGCACCCTTGAGACTATAGAGATAAATTAGTATTAAATTTCACCCTTATGACCATAACTATTTACCCAAATGGGCTTACACCTATAGACCATGAGGTTTAGCCTAGAAAAGGCCCTCACCAATGAATCCACCAAAAGCCTTCTCTCAAATGACCAAGTCCTATGAGTGAAAACTTGTACTATGGAACAACTAGCCCAATGTGGGCCCCAATTATTTATTTTCTATTATTTGGGTGAGTGCATAAGTCTTGCACCTTATGTAAATTTATTCCAACATAGTTGAGTGATAAATGTTTAATTCTACAGGAATATACCATGTGTATGCTTAAGTTGTAATGAGTCTAGAACTAACTTGGACAACTAGATGAGTGTCTAAATGGGTGAATTGATGAATTTAACCCCATTTTATATGAAAAATACTAAGGATATTACCTCTAATTCAACACCAACATCTATATTTATGATTCCTATAACAATAAATGCATCCATACAGATGCCTACTCAGCCTTAAGGGCTAGTTTTCTGCATGTAAATTCAAATAACAACATCAATTTTGTACTTATAATTATCTTATAATTTTAAATTGATGTAAAAGTTTCATATTTATTTTAAAAACATGTACACATTATATGATATTTTAAAATATGACTTTAATTCTTGGTATATATAAGTTAACTCTATGTATGTATGTATGTATGTATATATATATATATATATATATATATATATATATATATAGTTTTGACACTATAGTTAGAACTAAGGTTCTAACTACATCATGTAACAAAAATTTTAAAGTAATTGAAGGATAAGGTGACCCCTCCCAAAGTATATTTAAATATATGTAACCCACATTTGTAAAGGGTCAACAAATTTTAATACAGAAGAAGAATCAATTTTGATTATCAATAAATGTGTTTGTGTATTTTCTTTCCAATCTCTATGTAATTAGGAATAATATTTTTGTTGTTTGATTCAATAATTCTTAGTGTGAAAAAACTAAGAGGAATTACTTATTTTTATTATTGATATGATAGTTTTAAATGTGTAATAGATATTGAATAATTATCAAATTATATTGATCATTGACAAGAAAGTTGAATATTTCATTATTCAAAGTGTTTAGAAGTGTTTTCATTTATATAGTTTTTTGTGTATATGAAAAAATTCTATTAGGTACCTCATTGGTCTAAGTCATAATCTCATGAGTGATTTTGTGCAAAAGCTAATATAAAATTATCAACCTTTGACTAAGGCCTTTGAGTTTCCTATATCTATTTGACCATGTCTTCTCGTGTGTGTGCAATAGTTGCTAGAAATAGACATTGGTTTTGGAAGAACTTATCCATTTAGAAGCCAAATTGAGAGGTGATTCTTGAAACCATGGAATATTTATTTCCTATTCTACCTTTCCCTCATTTTTTAGTTTATTTTGAGACCTACCCACTCTATATTATCAACCCTATAGCTACCAACAAACCTAGATTTGAATTTCTTTTCGAGGCCATTCATCCATTCATAATAATTGTTAATAATATGCACTCATTACATATTATTCCATCACCTAGTTATTGAAATTTCACACCTAAAACTCATGCCTTGGAGTGGGGTTTACCCCCATTAATATCTTGAAATCTTAGATGATGCATCATTATGAATTGGTATGTAAAAAAATTACATTAACAAAATATTTAAGTGCATGTTGACTATTATTTATGCTATGAGGTGATATTTTACCATGCTTCACAATCTCACTTTCCTAATCTATAATAAAATGTAAGGCCTACACAGACTGCCTCAAGGATATAGAGTAACAATATTTCACCAAATGGCATCATCTTTCTCACCTATTTTCCTTCAGATCTACCATTATTTCTTGACCTACATAGACTACCCTAGGGCTATAGAGTAGTAGGTTTCTTACACATGGAATCATATCACTCACTCACTTTCTCAGAGGCTCCATGATCTATATGAATATATTTAATATAGTGGAGTAGCGGGATGATACCATAAACCTTATAAAAAATCATTCATGAACATAAGTTATAAAAAAAAGCTTCCAAAGCATGAGTTTGAAAACAAAAGTTCTAAACAAAATATCTAAAATGTAAAGCTTATGAAAAACAAAAGTTTTGAACAAAAATTGAGAAGTGTAAAATATGAGAAGGTAAATTCACAATAAGATATGGAAACAAACATTCCAAAGATACAAAAATTCCAAACAAACAAAAGTCACAAAGACCACATTTTATGATCAAAAGTTGTGAACAAAAGTTATGATGAACACTTTCCATGAAATCAAAAGGATGTGAAGGATAGAAAATGATAAAATTTAATTTTATGAATAGAATTTATGAAAACTAAAAATGTGTGAAAAACACAATTGGTGAAAATTAAAATACACAAAGTCTAAAACCTAGTAATCACTTTGCATACTCAAAAAAAAGTGTGCATGTGTAGAAATATTGAAGAATATTAATAATTTAGTCTGAATAAGTCACACAGTGGAAACTTGAATAAAAAATAAATTTCTAAATGTGTTCATATTAGTTAGCAGTCATTCATATAAAAAAACTTGTTAAGCTTGAGCCTACTAGATACACATAAAAATGCCAATGGAAAATCTTTTTAAATAAAACTATACCTTTTTTAATTCTAATGAATCCATACTCATGAAAATAAAAAGATAAGGGGTGTTGAATACAACAAATGGCATAAGGGGAATAATCTTGAGTATTCAAAAACCTGAAAACATTGCTTAGCAACCCAAAATTAACACATGAATCATACCATAATAAAATAATTGAACCAAAAACATGAAAGATAAGTCAAATTAATTCATAAAACATAATAAAATTTATCATACATTATATTTGAGTGTAATGAAGTGATTTTGTTTTACCCTTTTTTGAGGGTTTCAAGAAAGAATTGGAATAAATCATATGTTTCATTATGAATTCCTTAAAAATATCTAAACTAGGGAAAATCAAGGATTGATCTACTTCCAAGAAAACATATATAACCTTCATAGATATACCTTTTTTTCATCTTCATTTTACTCCCCTCATATTATTGTATGATGCATGATAAATTCATCTTATTTCAACTTGTGAATCTCTGGTCACCTTTGTATTTACTTTAGGTTTGTTGAACATTCTTTTGGATACATTGGTCCTCTTTATTTTTATATATAGTTTAAGTAGAATAAGGAATACATTAATCATGGTTATATGGTGTATGCAAAAAATAAAATTTGATTAATTAGAGTGTCCCTACCATATATATATATATATATATATATATATATATTAATGGTTATTACCTTAAATAAGTATCAACATAGAAAGTGTATTTGATCTAAAGAGATGAGAAAACATTATAAATTTATAAAGATAATTAAGATTAATATTTACATACTTGATATAAGCATTAAAATATATATAACCATAATTAACCTATTTGTCTCATACCTAAATTCTCAAAGTCTCAACACAAGGGTGTAAGCCCTGTAAACAAAGCCAGTTTTTGTTTTTAAATTTATATCCTTCACAAAGATGTTCTCCCTTTGGAAACACTCTCATGGGTTTAAATTTTAACCTTAAACATGGATAATAATTTTAATGGATAGGATACTTAGTTATCCAAGGATAAGTCAATCAAATTATTCACAAAAAATATAAACAACTATTTTAGGAAGTAAAAAATTTAAACTGAAGAAATTAAAATGCATAAAATGAGAAAGGTTAATGTAAAAAGTAGGAAAATTAACCTAACCAAATAAAATGATTTAAAAAAAATTAAATTATGAAAAAAATAGATCTAATATACTCCTAGATCTACCTTAACACTTATGGTCATTTAGGAGCATGTCCATATGGTAAAATCATGAAGTAGTGCCTAAAAAACTTTCCATTAATTGGATATGTCAATCCATCACCTTGGAGGTCACAAAAATAAAAAGAATTATTACCTAACATCTTTGATATATGATAAGGTCTAGTACATAAGGGGGAAAAATTATCATGTTGTCCTTTATTTTCATGGGAGTTATCCTATAGAATTACCATGTTAGATATATTTAATGCTATAAACTTTTCTCTTTTATCAAACCATCTTTTGACCAATTACAATTTTTACTAAACTTAAGTAATGTTTCATTCCTCAAATATTCTATTTCTATTATATATAATAAATGAGACTCCCCTTTATTAATTGATTCCATGTAATCCTATATAAATTGATATGTTGGAAATTTTAGCATGATTGGGAATATTGGCCATCATCTATAGATTAGCATGTAAGATGAAGATTTGAGTTCTTTCTTGAATCTTGTTCATTCTAAACATAGTTTGTACTTAAATAAATGATGCCATTCTTTGGATTTGACTATAGTTAATTTTTTAATATCATAAATCATGTCTTTATTCATCTATTCAACCAATCTATTTTCCTATGGGTAATGGTTAGAAAATGACCTCATGGTGATTTGATTATCATGAGCCTATTTAGTGAATTTAACTTACTAGAATTATATCCCATTATCACAAACTAAGGAAATAGTGGTACCAAACCTAGTTTTGATGTTTTATTTTAAAAAATTGGTTACATCTTGTGCTTTGGAATGTTTTGTAGCCACTACTTCAATTCATCTAATGCAATAATATATGGTAGTGAACACAAATTTGTGGCCAACTAATGAATTTAGGTTGATGACATATATGAAATATAAGCTCCACTAAGTAATGGTCTTCACTCAATGACAAGTTATAATGGCATCGATGTGTGCACTTATCTCTTCACCAAAACTTGGAATTCATGGCATGTTCTTAGATGGGTGTGTGCATCCTTAAAGACTATTCAAAAATATTATCCCATTCATAGGATCTTATGTACTGTGATATTTCTATATGGATGAACACTACCAATCATATAGTGTAGGTTATCCAAAATCTCTTTAGTTTATTCTCATGACACACATCTTAGATATATGGCTTCATAATTCCTTCTATAGAGGATTACTTTTATAACCATATCATGTGTATATTTGAGCCTCAAAAATCTCCCCTTTTTGTATTAGGTTTCTATAAAAAATGTAGTGTGATTAAATATTGAATGATATAAGTGTACGAAAATCCTTTACCTAGTTTTGACAAACCTCCTCAATGGTGATGTGTGGGTTAGGCTCAATCATAAGATGAATGATGCCTTGTCCTCTAACAATTTTGGTAATATTGATGTGTAAGTGAAACTACTAAAAAATTTCATCCATTTTCCTTTGTACTCTCCCAATTCATTCTGTTGTAAGGTGATCTTGGTAGTAGGATCATGGACAATAGTGATAGTTTTATTTTTCAAGATGTAATGTCTAAATTTTTTTACCATTTTAACCAAGTAAACAATTTACATTTATATTATGGAGTACTTAAGATCTACCTATTTCAAATTCATGCTCATGAATGCAATGGGATGCTTGCTTCCATCCTTCTTATGAGTAAACACTATAGTAATCATGTGTTTTAAAACAAATGAATATAATAAATAGACTTAATTAAAGTCTAGGCTTATTATCACTAGAGCATGAGATATGGCATATTTGATGTCTTGAAAATATTTTTTGACCTTTAGTGTGTACTCTAATTTAGTATCTTTATTGAGAATTGCATTCATAGGTCTAATTTTTTTTGTAAAACCTAATATGAGCTTCCTCACAAAAATTTTCTTTCCAAATAAGGACTTGAGTTCCTTCTTACAATTTGGGAATACAATCTTTGAAATCCCATCAAATATATTTGGGTCAATTATGATTCTTTATTTGGTGATAATTTGGCCTAAGACTTTCCCTTAATAACACAAAATATGCTCTTTTTAGGATGTAGTGATATTCCTGACATTTTGTATCCTTCAAAGGTTGATTGTAGATTGTCTACGTGATTATTTATATTCTTTGAGAAAATAGTGAGGTATTTCATGTAAATTATTATGCATTTACCTATTAAAATCATGGTTCATGGCTCACTAAAAGGTAAATCCTACATTAATTAGGCCAAAATGCATCCTAATATATGAATAATCACCCCACTTTATGGTAAATTTAGTCTTTATTTTGTCTACATTTGACCAACACATGGTTATATCCTTAAAAAATATCCAATAAGTACATCATTCTAAAACCACTTACTATATTGATCACCTCAACCAAGGAAGGTAAAGGGTAGTTCTCTTTCTTAAAAGCCTTATTCAAATTTTTGAAATCAACACATAATATGATTTACAAATTCTTTTTCATGAATGGAACCAAGTTATTAACCTAGGTATAATGTATGATAGGAAACACTATCTTTTTAAAAAAAAAGTTCGCTACTTCCTTCTAGATGAGTGGTTGTGGGATGGGATTAAATAGATTTTGTCTTTGCCTGAATGGATTATGGTCTAGATTTAATGGGATTATATGGGTGATGATTCTTAGGTTAAAAAACTTCAAGTCCAAATATATACATGTAATCACAACTTTATATTATATTATCCTTTAGCCTTTGTCTTTCTTCTAGAGTGTAGCTAAGACCAATATTGACGTATCATGGATCACTCTCATCTCCCAAGTTCTCTTTATTACAATTAGATTCATTGATTTTTGACTACCTCAACTTCTTAGATTTGGGATCTATATCAAATTCTCTCTCTAAAGATACCATCCATAAAATAATATTATTTTATTTTATTTGAATAACTCCTTTTTCTCTTGGTTCATCCTGATATAAATATCTATTTTCTTTATCATCAATGATTTAAGATTATAATTGTCTTGAATTGGTCAAGAATTGAACAATTTACTATTAATCATTAAAGACCTATAATTTTCCACATTTTCAATAATATATGGGCAAGGTATAAGCTCTATGGAAAATATTTTCACCTTCAATTGTTGTAATGGCACCAAATTAGAAGCTGAAATAGCCAGTGAGTTAACATCTTGATTCTATTCTCTAGGAATAACTACTATATTTAAGTCTTAAAATCAATAAATAAAATCCCCTAAATTATGATTATACCTTTTAAAATATTAAAATTTTCATTGGTATTTATTCTAAACTATTTAATTACTAGCACTGACTCAATGTATTAGTTGCTACTTTATGTTATTTTATAGAGTGAATTTTAGTCCCAAAATCAATGCTTCATATTATGATCTATTATTTATGTAAGATAATTAAAACCTATATGATACTCGGTATTTATTACCTTTTGGGTCAACTAATTCAACACCCATGCTAAATCCTTGCTTGGATCTTGTAGCATGAAAATAAAGAGTCCCCAATTGGGAAGGTACCTAGACTTCTAGCTCCCACATCTCATACTTTAAGGTAAAGGTATAAATTACAAGATTTAGAGATTTATAAATTTCCTCTTTGTTATTAGTATTTTAATCCATGATGGAGTTATTAATTATTGGTTATCAATTAATTTTATTTTGATTTTAAACACCTCTTTAGGGAAGACAAATATTAGAGAAGTTTATTGCTACATATACATTCAACATCTTCTACTAGTATCTACTTAGTAATAGTCCATATATTTTTTGGATATCTACCACAAGTATATCAATAGTCATATACACATCAATGAAAGGCCACTTTAATGTATACATCATTTTTTTTCCAACCATAAGTATAATTAGAATTTTTAGCTATGAAACCATCCTATTAGATGGGTTTGGAGTCAACCCAAGCTTCTAACAAATAGAAGTTGGCATCATAGTAGTTGAAGATATAGAATCATCTAAAAAATTATGAATATTATATCCAAATTATATTATAGTTAATAATAAGGGAAAACTTTTGGTTTAATCTTATATATGATACTTTTATTGGCAACCTTTGTCTTCTCTATAGCAAACTCTCTTGTGATATACTACCTCTACAAGAACTCCTTTTGTTCAGTGATTTAAGCCAATTTATGAAGAGTGATGTTTGATTCAATTTTATTAATTTATTAAACAATTTTATATCCTCATTTTCTTTGTTCCTCCTTATTTTAGGCCCAATATTTCCTTTTTGGTAGTGGTCGATTGTTATTAACCTTTAGATTTGGTGGAATAGTGATATTATTTAGAATCAATGTTGTGAATGGTTATTTGTTCCTAATGTTGTAATTACCTCTCTAATATTGATAGAAGGCATATACCTCATAAAAATTATCCTTTTGTATATTTTCATCTTTTATTGGTAAAAAACTCATGAGTTTAAAAAACCATGGTGGTGCTTAAGGTGTTAGACTAATGGGGAAACTTTGATGGGTTATTCATCAAGTCCTACCTCACCATTTACTTTTGGAAGATATTCAATGCTAATAAAAACTCAACACATTCAATTTCACCATGCTATTATATGTTGTGAACTCTAAACCAATTAGGAAGAGTTATCTTCACTATGTTTATTTATATAAACTTATTAGGTTGATATTGATCTACATTATTTTTAGACCTATTGAAATGTATGCTATATCTTTAAAACATAGAATTCTAATTATTATTCTATCTAGTAACATTACTCATCTTTCTCTACATGCCCAAGAAGTCATTTCTCAACTTTTGTACCATTATTTTTATAGAATATAATTATGATTTGGTATAATCAATACATTAGGCAACTGTATTATTAGATGGGATCAAATTATGGTTATACAATGATCATTCATTTGTGTAGAGTTGGTCATGTAGCCATAATTCTAATTTGTTGTGTGTTGTGTCATACGAAAAAATGCATAAAATTTATTCTAGTTGAATTCTAATACATTATGATTCACATGAGGCATTAGATTCAAAGGTGGGAATACATCATTAAGGTTACATGTGCCTGGTATGTGTGGATTTTACTACTTATCAATATTTATCACTTCTTTATAGGCTAATGATAGAGTGTTATAATAAATAACTCTTCATAAAAATATTGTGGTGATTGGATCCAAAGTATTATTGCAAATTTAGAGTGATACTAATGCTATTGGTTTATATATATCACTTAGCCAAGTGTACATCTTCTATAAACCTTGTATTAAATCTTTAATGATCTCATTTGGCTCCCTCTTCATGCTGGTGAAAAATTGTTATACCAAACTCAGACTAGTAACTTACCAAAATGGGGAAATAAAAGTGCTTTGACATGAGTTTCATGAAATTATTGAGTTCACTTAGAAATTGAGAAACCAATCATAAGCAGCATCTTGTAATGTAAAATTCAAAATCATGCATGCACCTTCTTCATCAATGACATCTATTAAATTTAAAGTGGATTTAAAGGACTTGATATGATCCAATGTCATTCTTACTCCTGATGGGGAGAAATAAGGTACATACTTTGTTAGAATCCTTGTCAAATCATGTACATATCTTGAGACTATAATGGAAGATCTAACTAACCATGTTTTAGACATAGGAGGATTAATGGGATGGATATTTATCCACAAGGGAAGGTATTATAACCTGGGATATGGTCAGGATAATTGATGTATATCTAGGATTTAAATAGATCAGTAAAGATGAAAACTAAATACTAGTTTGGGATATAAACCTGTTTACTCTCTTGGGTGTCTCATGTGTAACTCAAACATAGGGGACAACTTATACTAAGGAAGGCACACAAGTGGCCCTCTTTATAGCATTAACTTCTTTTGTTGATGTGGGTTTTATGCACATCAAAGATATAACGAGGTAACCTATAACAATTTAAGATCAAAATGGAGGTGAAATCCACTATAAGGAATAAGTTATAGGATTGGATTAAAAAATTGAGTCATGGAATAGTTGGCTAAGTAGGCAAGTTGTTAATTGGGTATATGTGTAGATGGGTAAAACCTAGAAGAAACTTAAAACCTTGTTGATTTAGATGGAAGGACCCTATTCTAAAGTGTGTATATCTTGATCAGATAAATGTAGGGTATAAAACAAGGCTTTGTGGTTTTTATAAGGAATACCTTTTGGCTAGTCTCTTTATGGACACATTTTTTAATACCATTATTTGTATCTAATAGTTGTTACACTTTCCTATGTAAATAAAGCAAGTATATCTAGGGAATAATTGATATAGTAAACTCTAGGATCTTAACTAAAGGTTGTTATCATTTATAGTTATTATTTCACACCCTTATTCAATACATTGTATCTTGAATTAGAGATGTATCTAAGGGAGTTATGGATTACACCTAAAAATATATATCAAAAGAAAACACTTATGCACACTTAGAGAATTGAAACAATTTACCTAGTTGCATGAAATTAATGATACTTGATAATTGTCTAGTAGTTACTACACATATTTAAAATAACATACATTAATAATAACAAAATAAATTATCTATATATTTTCAAACTTAAAATTACTAAATCAAATAACTAAAAATATAAAACATATCTAATTACATAAAATTATAATGGAAAATCATTGACATAGTTCAATACAATAAAGTAATACTCCTTCCTATATTGATAAATTTTCTAAACCCTAAATATAAAAGGATTACATGCATAAATAGATTTTGGGTGGAGTCACCTCATCCCTCAAATCAATAAAAAATTCATGTTTACATGTTAATAATTAGAAGGTGAGTTTTAATTGATGTAAAGACAACATGTACATTATAGTTGATCACCACTATATTTTCAAAAATAGATTTGCTCTACCATGACGATGCAACATGTACATGCTTATAAAATTTATTAACTATTAAATTTATATGATAGATCTAAATAGAATTTATTTACATCAACTGACTCTCCATGTAATATACATATAAAATTAACCTAACAAAACTAAAGTTTAACTAGAGATGAAAGTTGCATAGGCAAAGATGAAGTAGTAGAAGGAACTGAAATAGTCAATAAGGAACTATATGACAAGGATTTATTCATTTTATTTGCCTAAAACTCTTGGTACTATTTTTAAATACATCCATTATGTATCCTAATGTTGTCTATGTTTAATATAGATGGTATGTGTACTCTACTAACTTCCACTAGTAATCATGCATGTTCAACTTTAGTGGACCTAAACTCTACCCAAGATATCTCTACTTCTGTAACATTATTCTACACAAAATTTATCTCTAATTTTAGTTCCCCTAATGTGAGACCTTGGAGCCTTTGCTTAAAGTTAGTATAATTGTATTGAAATAATTGCTCAAATTTGGTTCTACTTATTAATTTTCCTATAGAGTACCCTACTTGGGAGAGATTTAATTCATCTAGAATTTGTAAGATTAAATTCTCAAGTTTTGAAAACTATGGGATTGAGGTTTTTATGCATGAAACCCAATCCCTAACCTCCAATTTCTGGATGACCACCAAGTTGAGATCATTCACTACCTTTAATGGTGTCATTAAATCCAAATGGAAATAAGCCTTATTAGTTGTATATAGTACAAGAAAATTCAATTTATTTTCATAGTCTTTTAAATAATTAAATAATTTCTTATTTAAATGACATGAGGAGATATCTCATCTCTCATTACAATCATGGCATCCAAAAAATTTTATAACTAAAGGGTTGTGCTATGAGAATCATCTTCAATTTCTCTAGAAACATAGATAATTTGTTATTGTTTCCTAACTTGTTTGAGTTCTTGTTCTAGCTCTCACCTAGACTATTTATTACCCTAATAGATTCATATTAATTACTCAATTTAATTCTTTAATTATTACTTTAAATATTCATTGTAGTTATACTCTCCCATCTTCTTGTTTTTCCTATTCGACAAAGTGAAAACATCCTACCTCTCTTATTAAACTAAACCTCTACATGTGACATCCTCAATCTTACTATTATTAACCTATTTCATGGTCCTTATGGATTTTTAAATGACAAAAATCACCATGGGAAGCTCTATTATAGTTATATTAGGCCTTTGGGAAGCTTGGGCCTCCAAATTAGTCACCCACTAAGGAATCATCAATTGGGTAGAGTCAATTGGCTAAGTGTCTTGAGTACTAGTCTCATTTAACATGCCCCTTGATGATTAAATTTAATACTATTCTTAAAAGTTTATGAGTAATGGTGTCCAATTAGTTTTATACCAATCAATACCATCAAACTAGGGCATGGTATGAACAATGTATATAGGCTTCTTCTTTCTAGATTTATTCATTGTAATAATATAAGTTGACTAGGTGGAATTGGAAGAAGACATTGGTAATACTATTTGGGTGGAGTATACATGTAGTTAGATAATTTATATAGCTCCTTTGGTTTTCTTGAATTTAACCCTTTCAGGTCTATGAGTGGTATGAGGAATGGTGATTGAGGTAAAAAATAGTGGAATTATAAATAGTTGGGTCTTGAAATACAAATCAAACACTAGAAACAATTGAACTTGTGGAAACAACATGAGTAAAAACAATAAGATCCAATGAAATAGTAGTGTTAGGAGGAACAATATAAACTAAAGGGAATATAGACAAAATAGGGATTTAGGTAAATAAAATAGATACATCCTTACCTAACTTATCACCCTTAAGTGGTGATTTCCTTTTCAATCCCTAAATGCTTAAAACCTTGGCCTTATATATTTATTAATCCTCTTTTTCATCCTTATTTTCCCACTTAATGGATATTTGTCTATTTCCCATTGGGCCCTCTTATAATAGAACTTCAATATTTTTATCCATAGGTGTTTTAAAGTCTCTAGGTTTACTTTTGTAACAATCTATAGTGTTTTAGGAAAGGGGGAAGTCTATGGAATGGAGGAAGAAGTTACCTCTATAGTTTTAGTATTTAGAACTAAAGAGGCAACATGAAGGCCTTAGTATTTTATATCTTGTCCACTTAGACCACTAGTATAATATGGAATGTCTTCCACCCCTTGATCTTGCTTCACATACTTCATTATAAATGATGGTGTGTGAGATGGTCATTTTTGAGATGAACTTGAAATAAGTGGGGTCTCCTCCTTGTTAGGATCCCTTTTAATTATTTTCATCACCATGGGTGATGGATGAGAAGAGATTCATTGGTCTTAAGGCTATTTATAACTATGGGAGGTCCAATAATTTGTATTTAACAATCCACCAGATGGAGGGAGTCTATTGTGTACATTAATAAGTTATTACGGAACGCTCTCTCTGAATAATTCTCAAAATATACTTAGTCAAATTAGTTGCCTTCATTCTCTCTAAAACTTCAACATTATCTTTCACATTTAAAAATAAGAAATCATGGTCATAAGGCTCATGTTTGTATGGGATGCCAAGGCCTACGATATGCTTCTATATTAGGCTGTGGAGATCCTAATGTTTATGTGTTATATAATATAATGAATAATACTCTCTATTTCTAGCAAATTCTCTAAATTATTTCTTGATGATATAGCTCATCCATCCTATCATCTAGAAGAATCCATGAAATAGTCCTTTCTTCTTTTCTTCAAGGCTTCATAAACACTCCACCATAGATGGTAAACCATATCCTACTAATCCAATTTATCAAGGAGAAAATTGTGGAACTGAAATTGAGTAACCTTATTTCTCATGACCATGATCACCATATAGTCAGGGTAAATCCAACAATCCCCCTTGAGCCCTAATGTTTTTCTAATGCTCTCTGATATTATGATCAGGAGTTCTTCATGAATTACCCTCCATATTTGAGAGTAGACATTCTTAAAAATCATTTCTACATTCATCATGTATGTATAGATGTGGAGGAAATAATAATAATTGCATAACTAATTTTTGATAGAGTCTAGGGATGGCCTCTAGAGTGATCCATTGTATAAGTAGACAATGCCCATAAAAAATTTGAATAAATAAGTTATCATGTATAACTATTTTCTTAGGTGCCTCTTATCCTTCTTAAACATTTAATATTTTATCCTTGGACTAATTATCTCCCCTAGTGCAAAGGTTATCTTCGAATTCATCATCATAGTTAATAGTGGTACCCACTATAGATGGAGATAGTGAATATTAGGGTGTCTATACAATATATTAAATAATTCCATTCCAATGTACACACCCATATGAAACTTGGTAAATATGAATATCTCATTGGATTTGGGAGTGACAACATCTTTAATATTGATCCATTTTCTTAGATCATTTTCAATCATGCTTGTATTTTTCCACATCTCCAGTTGATATCCATCAAATATAGCATCTATAATTAGAATCAACAAATACTTATAAAAGGAATCTCTTGAGATATAATCAATGACTATTTTATGTCTTAGGTGGTGTAGGAATCCACCTCTAGTCATATTCCTAGTGAAGGAGATGTATCACAACATGTCAATGTAGGGAATGAATTCAATCTTCATCCCTACAAAGTATAACTATTGATGTTGTAATGCTAACAAGTAAGCTACCAATTGATATTGTAGGACTATTAGGACTTATTTATGTGAATGGGCATTTATATCCTATACTACATCCCAAAGAGATAAATAATTAACATACTTTTTATTAAACATGGTCAAATAAAAAACCATGTTGATGTACTCTATGGAGTCTTTAATGAATAATTTAGAAGGTGGAATCACCACCTTGAATTCCTTAGATGAAGAATACATTACTACCTGGTTTAATTAATTTAATTTTAAGATAATTCAAATACTTATTAGTTTACTAGGATACATTCATAATAAAACATAGATAGTTAGGGCTTCAAGTTCTCTTTGGAGTGCAAGTTCTCATGAGTTTTTTAGTAATCAATAGGCATGATGTCTCTCTATAATTAGATGTTATAGATTCGATTATAATAATTAAATTCAAATCATGTGACATGTTAGGGTGTGGAGCTAAAATCTTCACCAAGGAGCACACTTATCAGTTTCGGGTCTACACAGACACCGGCGTCGGTCAGGAGTGACCAATGTCGGTCAAGAGCAGTTGCAGAGACATCGACGTCAGCAGAGGGTCGGTTGATGACGATCACAGGCAAGCAACAGGAACTGACGTCAGTTACCTGCGTGTCCAGAAAGCTATTTCCATGGACAGAAACAAGTGTTTACATGATGAGTTTGAGTTGTAGTCTCAAGCTCGCGTCTCTATTATTAGCAATACTATTTTTAGAGCCCTTGTTCAAGTGGCTTAACTATTTGTTGGAAGTACATGCTCAAGTCTCCTAATTCTATATGTAGAATTAGATCTTCCTAGCTTATTGTAGTTTTGTTGTAGTCATTGTGAATTATTGTAGTAATTCATTGTATGTGAAGAACAGTACAGAATTGAATCAATCCAGGCTTGTTGGAGTTGATTGTTCTTGAGAGAGAGAGCTCTCAAGGAATAGAGATCTATTGAGAGATCTATACATCTATGAGAGGTGTGGAAGAAAGAAGTTTCTTCAATTGTATTCCCTTTGTAAAGAGTTTGTTAATACAAGTTTTCAAGGTGGTTTCTTGTATCTCGTGTTCTTGCTGTTTATCATTCTAGTTATTTGTCTATTTGATTTAATTCCACGTTTATTGCTTTCACAAGTGTAATCTATTATTGGTTGATCCCCTACAAGTGGTATCAGAGCCTTGGTTGCAGGTTCAGAGCTTGATATCCAAAAATTGGTATCAAAGCTCAGGTTCACTAACAAGTGGTTCAAATCTGTGTAGTGTGTATTGATTACAGGTTCTCACAAGAGTTTCTGTAGGGATTTTTTTTTGAGTGGGAGAAGCAATGGCAGATGAAAGTAAACTGAGAATGGAAAAATTCAATGGAAAAAATTACCAACACTGGAGAATGCAGATAGAGGATTATTTGTATCAGAAAGATCTCTACTTACCGTTAGGTGGGGTTGTAAAGAAGCCCAAAGACATGGAGGATGAAGAATGGGAAGTTCTTGACAGAAAGGCTCTGGGGTCTATAAGACTAAGTCTAGCATCCACTGTGATATCCAATTTATCACAGGCAAAGTCTATGATAGAGTTGATGACTACGTTACCAAATTTGTATGAAAGACCCTTAGCTTCTAATAAGGTATATCTTATGAAGCAGTTATTTAATTTGCATATGAATGAAGGTGGATTTGTTTCTACTCATCTAAATGATTTCAATGGAATTGTGAATCAATTAAGTTCAGTGAATATAGTGTTTGATGATGAAATAAAAGCTCTTTTGATATTATGTTCTTTACCTGAAAGCTGGCATGGCTTAGTAATGGCAGTAAGTAATACTGCATCTGCATCAAATATTTTGAAAGTAGAGGATGTTGTTAGTGTTATCTTGAATGAGGAAATTCACAGGAAAAGCACAGAAGATACATCTGGGAACGCTTTAAGTTTTGAGAGCAGGGGAAGGTAGAAAGAGAAGAGCAAGAAAGGCAGATCAAGATCTAAATCTAAGGGGAAAGGCAGATCTAAATCTAGAAATGGCAGAAGGCCATAATGCTGGAATTGTGGAAAGATGGGGCACATAAGTAGAGACTATTGGTCAAAGCCTAAGGAGGACAATCAACATGAAGGAAAGGAAGAAGCCAAGGTTGCAGGTATTGCACAAGATGCTTTAATTTTCTCTCTGCATAATAATATAGAATCTTGGGTATTAGATTCTGGTGCATCTTTTCATGCTACCCCTAACAGGGAATATTTTAGTGACTATATCCATGGAGATTTTAGAATAGTGTATCTGGGGGATGATGAGCCCTATAAAATAATTGGCAAAGGTAAAGTGCAGCTGAAGATGCAGAATAACAACACATGGGTGTTGAGAGATGTGATGCATGTTCCTAGCTTGAAGAGAAATTTAATTTCTATAAGAAAGTTAGGGGATGAGGTTGTACAGTAACTCTCACAGCAAAATCTTGGAAGGTGACCAAGGGTGCACTCGTTATGGCTAGAGGTAAGAGAGAAGGTACTCTCTATTTGTGTAACTGTGTTACTAACAAATCTCCTTCTGTATTATCTACTTCAGATGTGGATGCTAAATTGTAGCACTTAAGGCTTGGCCACATGAGTGAGAAGGGGATGTCAATTCTTAAGTCCAAAGGTATGCTTTCAGATTTAAAAGGCATAAATCTAGAGTTTTATGAGCACTGTGTATTTGGAAAATAGAAAAGGGTTAGTTTTCTCAAGACTGGGTCTACTAAGAAGAGGCATAAGTTGTAGCTTGTTCACATAGACGTGTGGGGACTGGCTCAGGTTGCTTCTATTGGAGGATCATAGTACTATGTATCTTTCATAGATGATGCTACAAGGAAGGTATAGATCTATTGTATTAGAAGAAAATCTGATGTATTTGAGACTTTTAAGGTTTGGAAAGCTATGGTTGAGAATGAAACAGGTAAAAGATTAAAGTGCCTGAGATCAGACAATGGTGGTGAGTTCTGCAGTCATAAGTTCAGAGATTATTGTTATATGCATGGAATCTACAGGCAAAGGATGGTTCCAAGGACACCTCAGCAGAATGGAATTGCTAAAAGAATGAACAGGACAATAATGGAGTGTGCAAGATGTATGATATTGCATGCCAGTTTCTCCTTACAGTTTTGGGCACAAGCTGTTGACACTGCAGTGTACCTAATTAATAGAGGACCCTCTACAGCTCTGGATGGTGGTATTCCAGAAGAGGCATGGATAGGTAAAAAGGTTGATCTCTCATATCTCAAAGTTTTTGGTTGTGAAGCCTTTGTGCACATAGATAAAGAAAATAGAAAGAAGCTTGATGCTAAGTCTATGAGTTGCACGTTTATTGGCTATGGCTCAGATGATTTTGGTTATAGATTGTGGAATCTAGAAACTAATAAGGCAATTAGGAGCCGTGACATTGTTTTCAACAAAAGAGTGATGTATTGTGATCAGCTAAGGAAGCTGAGTCAATCTGAGCAGAGCAATGGTGAATTGGACGAGGTGAAAGTCCAAGATGAGCTCGTGGGAAAAAGAAATAATCACTTGCAGGAAAACACAGAGACCGACGTCGGTAGGGTAGGAACTAGTGTTGGTAGTACAGAAATCGGTGTCGGCCGTACAGAGACCGACGTCCACAGAACAGGCACCGAGGTCAGTCAGGCAGAACTGATGTCGACTAGTAACAGGTCTGGAGGTGACTGAGGTCAGTCACTATCAAAAAATTTGGGTGGACAGCATGTTGTGAACGAGTCTCAGACACCCATCAGGAGGTCAGAAAGGGTGAGTATGCCTCCAATTAGATATTCTCCTTCTTTATTTTATCTATTGCTAACTAATGGTGGAGAACCAGAGAGTTTTGAAGAAGCAATACAGGTGGAGTCCAAGAGTGAGTGGGAGCATGGCATGGTTGAGGAGTTGGAGTCCTTAAGAGAGAACCAAACATGGGATTTGGTTGAATTGCCAGCTGGTAAGAGAACACTCACGAACAGATGGACCTATAGGTTGAAAGAAGGTGAGAATGGACAGATGAGATATAA
This sequence comes from Torreya grandis, assembly GCA_037957365.1. Lineage (NCBI taxonomy): Eukaryota > Viridiplantae > Streptophyta > Pinopsida > Cupressales > Taxaceae > Torreya > Torreya grandis. Next base: position 826,757 of record JARHVA010002781.1, on the reverse strand, counting down.
GGCCAGATTAGTAGTAAAAGGATTTGCACAAAAGCTAGGTATTGACTTTGGTGAGATTTTTCCTCCTATTGTTAAAATGAATTCTATAAGGGTTGTATTGTCTTTGGTTGCTTTTGAGGATTTGCATCTTGAGCAGCTAGATGTTAAGACATCATTTCTTCATGGAGATTTGGATGAGGAAATTTATATGGAACAGCCAGAAGGATTTGAGGTGAAGGGTAAGGAGATGTTTGTGTGCAGATTGAAGAAAAGCTTGTATGGACTCAAGCAAGCTCCTAGGCAATGGTACTTAAAATTTGATAGGTTTATGACTGAGCATGGCTATAGTAGGTGTCAATCTGACCATTGCATGTATTTCAAGAGATTTGATAATGGTAGATATATTATTCTATTGTTGTATGTAGATGATATGCTGGTTGCAGGATCACACATGCAGGATATCTCTAAGCTTAAAGTGAAATTATCTCAAACGTTTGCAATGAAGGATTTAGGAGCAGCAAAGAAAATCCTTAGCATGAGCATTAAGAGAGATAGGAAAAATCACAGGTTGATATTGTCTCAAGAAGATTATGTGGACAAGGTGTTGAAATGGTTCAATATGTAGGATGCTAAACTGGTAAGCACACCTTTGGCTAGACATTTTAAGTTGAGTAAAGAACAATGTCCTAATTCATATGATGAGGTAGAGTACATGAGTAAGGTTCCATATTCTTCCGCAGTAGGGAGTTTGATGTATGCAATGGTGTGTACTAGACCGGATATTTCCCAAGCAGTGGGAGTGGTAAGTAAGTATATGGCCAATCGAGGTAAGGAACATTGGAAAGCAGTTCAGTGGATCCTTAGATATCTGAGAGGAACCAGCAGTAGGCACTTGTGCTATGGAGGTTCAGATACTTCTCTACATGGTTATGTAGATTCAGATATGGTAGGTGATTTGGATGGTAGGAGGAGCACTACAGGTTATATTTTCACTGTAGGTGGAACGGTGATTAGATGGATATCTAAGTTGCAGAAGGTTGTTGCCTTGTCAACTACAGAAGCAGAGTATATTGCAGCCACAGAAGCTAGCAAAGAGATGATATGGATGACACGGTTCATGGATGAGCTTGGTAGGGAGCATGAGAGTTGTAGATTGTATAGTGACAGTTAGAGTGCAATCCATTTGGCTAAAAATTCATCCTTTCATTCAAGAACAAAGCACATACAGCTAAGGTATCACTTCATACGACAGGTATTGGAAGATGGTGAGTTGAAGCTGGAGAAGATCCATACGGATAGGAATCCTGCTGATATGTTAACCACACCAGTTATAAAGGAGAAGTTGAATCTTCATTCAATTTCTATTGGTCTTCATGATTGAGTTGAAGATGGAGGAGCTAGAAGATGTTGCTGTACAGGTACTAGTGTAGTTGTTTATCTCCAAGTGGGAGATTTTTAGGGTGTGGAGCTAAAAGCTTCACCAAGGAGCACATTTATTAGTTTCAGGTCTACACAAACACTGGCATCAGTTAGGAGCGACCGATGTCAGTCAAGAGCAGTTGCAGAGACACCGACGTCGGTAGAGGGTCGGCCGACGGTGGTCACAGGAAAGCAGTAGGAACCGACGTCAGTTACCTGCGTGTCCAAAAAGCTATTTTCGTGGATAGCAGTGAGTGTTTGCATGATGAGTTTGAGTTGTAGTCTCAAGCTCGCATCTCTATTATTGGCAATACTATTTTTAGAGCCCTTATTCAAGTGGCTTAACTATTTGTTGGAAGTACATGCTCAAGTCTCCTAATTCTATATGTAGAATCAGATCTTCCTAGCTTATTGTAGTTTTGTTGTAGTCATTGTGAATTATTGTAGTAATTCATTGTATGTGAAGAACAGTATAGAATTGAATCAATCCAAGCTTGTTGGAGTTGATTGTTCTTGAGAGAGAGAGCTCTTGAGGAATAGAGATCTATTGAGAGATCTATACATCTACGAGAGGTGTGGAAGAAAGAAGTTTCTTCAATTGTATTCCTTTTGTAAAGAGTTTGTTAATACAAGTTTTCAGGGTGGTTTCTTGTATCTCGTGTTCTTGCTGTTTATCATTCTAGTTACTTGTCTATCTGATTTAATTCCATGTTTATTGCTTTCACAAGTGTAATATATTGTTGGTTGATCCCCAACATGACATTAATGTCAAAAACATCTATAATATTTATTTACTCATTTAATTGAAAATTGTTCACTTCACTTTGGTAGGTATGCCACATAAGATTTTTATACGTTCATAAAAATGCCATGTTTTAGCCTTAGACAAGTGTCATCTCATAATTAATTTCACACAATACCAACTATTACAAATAGTATGCCTTCATATTTTAGGTGTTTAGTATTTATTATATGGGTCTCACATTGACACTTGCTAGACTTCTCACTCTCTTAAGACTTTCAATTTTTTTACAGATAGATAGGCCATTAAATTTAGGCTCATGCATTGTTTGATACACAACCAATGTGTCCCTAGTTATGATCAGGTCTTACCATGTGGTTTCTCCACACTCTTCCATTACTTGGTTGAAGATTTAAGTTCATGCTAATTATTATTTTATCTAAGAGGTTATATTTTACCATGCATCATAATATAACTTCCCCAGTGTCTAATAAAATTCAAGGCTTTCATAAACCACCTTAGGGCTAAAAATTAGTAGGATTTCACTACATGGTGTAATATAATGTACATATGTTTCTAGGGACCTGACATCAACATTGATCTTGCATGAACTACGTCAAGGCTATAGAGTAGAGATATTTTCCCATGTGGCATCATATTTATCACATGCTTTCCTATAGGATATACACTTTTTATGAACATATATTGGTTAATGAAGTATAGGGATGGTGCCACAAAACCTATGAAAAAAATCCTTCATGAATATAAGTTCTAAAACACAAATTTTGAAGCATAGGTTTGAAATAAAAGTTCTAAACCAAAAGATTTTAAATGTGACTTCTAAACAGAATATCAAAAACACAAATTTTGAGGCAAAAATTTTTTTAAAAAAATTACAAATTTTAAAATATGCAAAGGTAAAGTCACAACAAGAGATGAGAATAAACATTTAGAATATACATAAGTTTTGAACAAAATTTAATTAATACCACATTATAAAATCAAAATTTTTGAATGAAAGTTCTGATGAACACTTTCTACAAAGGAAAAAAGATGCAAAGGATCAAAAAATCTGAAAGTTAAGTTTGTGAACAAAAGTTACAAAGATAAAAAGTGTGTCAAAAATAAAACTAACAAAAAGAGAAATACATAAAGTCTAAAACTTGGTAATCATTATGCATACTTTGAAAACCTTGACATGTGCAAAAATCCTTAAAAATAGTAATAGGTTAGTCTGAATAAGTCACACAGTGGAAATTTGAATAATAAATAAATTTCAAAATACATTCATATTAGTTAGTAATCATTCATATAAAAAATCATTTGAATCTTTATCCTACTGAATACACATATAAATGCTAATGGAAAACCATTTGAAAAAGAACTAGACCTTTTCAACTTCTAATGGGTACCCACTCAAGAAAAGAAAAAAAAGTGGGGGGGGGGGGGAGGTGTTGAATACAATAGAATAAAGAATAGTATTGTAGGTGGGTAAACAATCATTCCTTTGAGTTAAATTACCCTTGTTTAGATACTCACCCTTTCCTTTACTAGTGATGTAAACATGATTAGATTTGGGAGTCCTGATCTTGGGGGTTTCTATAGTAGTAGCTTAATGATGATGAAAGGTTGTGTGGTGAGCTCTCCTTCAAATGGATAGTAGTTGTTTTGAGTGAATGATGACCATTGATAAATAATGATTACTCTTATGTTATTAAATTAGTCTTCGAGTTGTGAATCATACTTATGTATAATATGGATGATATTTATTGTATTTATAAAGGTTAATAAAAGCCAACCTACTTATAATATTCTTATGAAAGATAGTCTTATATATAATGACCTAGTTGTGGGTAAAGACTTATATTACATTTATATTAATTATATTTGACTAACTAATATGTAAATAAATGGTATATATTTTGTATGAAAATTATTGGAAAGGATTTATTACATAAGAAAAGATTACTTAACATTTTTATCTCGTCTTTGAGAGGAATCCACTAGGGGGACCCTCTTTCCCCTTACTTATTCATCATAATGGCAGAGACATTGGGAAGATACATAAAAGCAAATATAGCCTCTAAACATTTAGTGGGCATCAAACCTACCTCCTCCATTTATCCTATGGTAGTGTAGCAGTTTGTGGATGAGACCATTCTTTTTGGCATTTCCTCGGTGATTGAAGCTATGAGATGGAAGAATATTTTAAATAATTACACCATAGAGTCTAGGCAAAGCATAAATCACTGAAAAAGCAATGTTTACTTCTTCAATACTCCTAATGACCTTAGACAAATAATCATTTACATACTTGAATGTGCTAAAGCTATCCTACCAGCTACCTATTTGGGTCTTCCCCTCATGGTCAAAGAGGTATCTCCTAGTTTTTGGAATGGAATTCTAGAAAGAACTCAAAGGAAAATTATTGGTTGGAAAGGGAAACTTCTCAACAGTGCTAAAAATTTGAAGCTTCTTCGGGCCTCTCTTCATGGGATTCCTACCTACTTCCTATCTCTCTTTAAAATTCCTGCATATTTTGCTAACAAATTAGAATAGATTCAAAGAAAATTCTTATGGATGAGACTAGAAGATAAACAAAGAATGTCTTTAGTCAGATGGGAAAAAGTGTGTCTTCTAAAATCACATGGTGGCCTCAATATTAGGTCTATCAAGAACATCAACAAATCCCTTCTCTCCAAAATTAATTGGAACCTGATCCATAAAAATAATAATTGGGGGGAAATAGTGTATGCCAAATATATGTATAGCACTAATGGTTCCAACTTTCTTCAACAGATGGGGTTACCCCAGGGATCTATGATATGGAATAAAATGCTAAAAATCAAAAGCCTTCTTAAGCAAGGAATTAGATGGAAATTAGGAAATGGCTGGCATATTAAATTCTAGGATGATATTTGGTTAAAGGAAAAGGCTCTCATCACACAAGGAAACTATGGAGAGATTGCTGACATTGCTACTTAGTTTTTTGGAGATAGAGTCAGTGATTACATGGATAATAACAATGGCATGAGGAGCTAGAAAAATCTATTGGATTGTTGTGTTTATCAGCCTGAGCTCATCCCTAGAGTTCTAGAGATTCAGTAGTTGATTTAAGGGATCAAAATACCTCTCTTCCCCTATGAAGATGAATAGTACTAGTGGCCAGATAAGAATGGATGGTTCTCTGTCAAGTTTACTTATCAACTGCTGATTCCTGAGGATTAGAATAAAGATTTATGCAAAAATATTTGGAATTATAAAATTATACCAAAAATTAACATGTTTTGGTGGGATGTTACTCATAAAAAAATCTTAACTCAAGAAAACCTTCAAAAGAGAGGGTTTACCCTAGTCAACAGATGCTATTTGTGTGGTGAAAAAGAGGAAATAGTTTCTCACCTTTTCATTCACTATGATTTATTTTGGGAACTATGGGGCATAATCCTAAATAACTTTGGTATTGAATGGGTCTATAACTCTAACCTTAAGGAAGTTATCATCAACTAGAATCCTACCTTTACCCATCCCTAGCTCATGGAATTATGGAATCAAACTCTACCCTATTTGAGTAGAGTTTTATGGAAAGAGCGCAACCACAAAATTTGTAGGGACACTGCTAGAAATGCCTCTCAAGTGTTTCATTCTTTTGTTAAGACTCTTATGGAAAGTATCACCACTACCCATATTCATTCTATGGAGAAACCCCTAACTCAAGTAGAAAATCAAATTGTAGCTAAATGGAAGGTTATAAACCATATTCCTACTTATAATAATTCCAAAATTCTATAGAGACTTAATAATAAATGGATTCCTTCAAAGCCTAACTGGATGAAACTTAACTTTGATAGGGCCTCCAAGTCTGATGGTAAAGCCAGTGGAGGAGGGATTATAAGAAATGTTAAAGGATGGATGGTTTCTATCTATGCTGGTGGAATAGGCTTCCATAAAAATAACTATACTAGAGAAATGACTCTCCTATGGGGTTTAAAATTGGCTATATCCCTAGGTATAAGGAACTTTAGTATATAGGGGGACTCTAAAATGGTCATCGATGTAGTTAATAAAGCATTAAATGTGAGAATTAAGCTAAAAGATATCATTAGGGATAACTAATTTATTTTGCAAAAGTTTTCCATAGTGGATGTTTCACATATTTACATAGAGGGAAATAGTGTTGTTGATGCCTATGCCAATCTCGGCTAACAATTTTCAAATTGGCAATGTTGGTGCCAAGTAGTTCATATTCCTTTAAAAATTATGGATATTATCCAAAAGGAAATGACTTGTCAAGGATGAGTCAAACTTATGAGAAGAATAGGTCTTTTAGGTGGTCCATTTAGAGGGTGCTGACATGGATCTCAGAGTATGATACCTATTATACTCTTTCGATAATCATTCATGATTTATTGTACCAAGGTATTAAGACACTCAGACTTCATTATGGAGATTTGTAGGAAATGATTTTTAAGCATGGGAGGAGTAAACATTACCTTTACATGATATTCTAAATTATGTGCTTTATCATTATGGATATTCAAGAGCAAGGGTTTGTAACCACTTCAACTATGAAGGTTAAAATTGGGAACTCCACAGGTCTGGTCTATAAATCTAAAATGGGGGGAGACAAAATTTGAATAGAAGTAATCTCCTACTATGAGTTCAAAGATAATTTGTTAGTTTGGCACTACTACAAAGAGGGGGCGATTATCCCATACTTGGAGAGGCTCAATGGGTTTGAAGAAAACTTGTTCAAGTAATTCATGAGGTCTTGGTTAAATAGGTGAGTCACTATTGGAGGAATCAACTTTGAGATTTATGAAAAGATGGTAGCTATGGCTATAGGCATGTCCACATAGGGGAGAAAGATAAAAAGGAAAACAAAAATCATGGACCTCTTAAGCCACAAAATATTCTTGGGAGAAGGCAAATAACTTGTTCCTTACCAAGGAGGATTCAAGAAAGCTAAATTACCTGAGCCGTGGGATGGAGTGTGCTTCATCCTCATGAAGTATTTCATGCTCGAAGGATGATTCACCAGGTTTTATAATTACCATCTCTCCCTTTTAAATCACTTCAGGCATAATGCTCTCATCAATTTTCCCTTTTATCTGCTCTTCTCCTTAGAACATTCTATCCTTAGGGTGAGAGCAAAAATGGCAAAAAAACTTGATATGAATCCTGTCCCCCTCCATTAGGGCCTCATTTTCTATTTGTATAATTTCCACCATGCCCTTGAGCCATCCAAGACTATCAGAATTGATAGCAAGGATATTTCTTCTAATCCTTTAGCTGGTGATGCTATCGATGAGCCTTGTCTTTCCCCTATTTCTGCTAAAACTAAATAAGTCTCCTTCTCTACTCCACAAGAGACCCCCATTGACACCCTTGGCTCCTTTGTGAGCATGAAGGGAAAGAAGAGGAAGTTTTATGTTGGGTAAGAGAATATTAGGGTACCACTGTGGGGACCCATAAAAATCTTGGTAGGACCACTAGGGGTCAAGGTGGTAAATCCTATATGTCTACTAAGGTTAGTAAGGAGGGCTTCTCCTCTGAAGTTCAATGGGCAGGGTAGATTGCTGGCAAACCCACTCTTATGTCTAGGCTTATTGACTATTCATAGAGTGCCTCAAAGGAAGCCACCCAAGAGGAAGAGTCCAAGGAATTAGAAGTTCAAGAAATCTCTAAGGATACTGAAGGTAAGCAGGAGACAAGGGAATTTGAGGCTACTATAGAGGATGGTGTTGACATTTAAAAAAATGCTAACCAAGAGGGATAAATGTATGTGGAGGAAGCTGATGAGGAAACTGAGAATGAGATTGGGTTTGAAAGCTACAATTGCCACCCTAAAGGGTCACATTCAGAAGCTAGAGTAGAACTTCACCATTGGGCTCTGGAATTATATTCTCTTGAACAGGTTTATGCTAAAGGAATTGGGTAATAGTACACCTACTGTCAATGTGGAGAATACTAAGAAACTAAATGACCTTCTCAAATCAATGGTTGTGTAAGGAGAGATCTCTCTGACTCTCATATTTCTATTTCTTTCTTTATTTTGTTTATTGTGTATGTTGGTACTCTGATCTTGTCATCTCTTTTTAGAAGGCATATTTTGTTTGATTTCATTCTTATTTTCTCTACTCTCTAAGGATTTGGCCCCTAGTCTGCCACCTTACTTAATCAAAAACATTTTTATCTCTCTAATAAAATGGCAACATGTTTCATTACTCAAATATTTGTTAAGATCATTCTTATAAATATACATTTGTATCTTAGTATATACTTTAAGAAGTATTTTCATTGACGTCAAGTCAAGGACTATGTCATGTGATGTCAAGGTTGATTTCATTTATATCAAGATGCATATAGTAAAGATGCATGGTGAGTGGTCTATGAGATATGAGCCATATGACAAGATACAATTTGAAGGAAACCTAATGTCTCTCTATTGAGATAAAATTTTAAGGAAACATAATTATTCTTATAAGTTTTATTTAAAGAGTCATGTCAAGTTCAAGGTAAGCATATTTTTGAGTAATAGTCCTTGAAGCACAAGTTATCCTTAGAAGCATAGTCATAACAAGCATAGTCATATCATGAGCATCTACATATTGAAGATGAAGAGGTTTATTCAAAGGTATGAAAATGGTTAAGGAATATGTAAGGAATGTTATCAAGGTTTAGAAGCATCAAAGAGTGTTTCAAGATCAATTTTCAAAGTTTTCAAGTGTTTCAACCTAGTAAGAGACTTGAGAAGGTTTGTGCATTAGATGCCTAATATTGTGAATAAACTAGAATTGTGGCCTCATGATATAGATGAATAAAGGAATAAAAGTATGTATGAGGTTTTTTTATCATATATTTGAGGCATTAGATCACTCAAAAGAGTTTAAAGGTGAGTCTACAAGGATAAGACCTTAAGCTAAAGTCTGTAACTAGAGTAGTTCTAGACCCTACCTAACCAAATGAGGTGTCATGAGGTGATTTCAAGGCCAATTAAGTATTTAAATTAGCTTTTGATCATGTGATATTTTTTATAATCATGTAAGTGAGGTGGAAAGTGCATGAAAAGAGGTTTGAAGTTTAGTTTCAAAGCCTAATGTGGTTTATAGGTCAAGGTCCAGGAAAACAAAGAGAGAGATGGTATCCAAATGAGGTACGAGTTTAATATTTAAAGATTATAATTATAATGTGAGACTTTTAATTTGTGTGATATTTTATTCTAGGTGTGTTTACCAAGTTTGAGTCCAAATTTTGGAATAAAAGGCATGAAAATGGTTTTGAGGTTTCTCGAGTGCACATAACGAAGGGTTCTCAACTCAAGGACTTTCAAGTGTACATTATCATGTTTAACCTATTTATTGTAACTTTAGATATTAAGGATATATGTGTAAGTTTTATATAAAATATCTCCAAGAATTAGTTTTATAAATGAGGGGCAATCCTTTATGAACAATCATTAATACTAGAAATAATGTTAACACTCTCCAGAACCTTAACACTAACTTGATGTGAAATATTTTATTAAAAAAAGAAATAATGGTATAAAATTACTATTATAACTGTTATATTATGTATTAAACTCTCCCAACCATCTCCAAATGTGATTTTTTTGTTAAGTGAGTGAGTGGACCCTACAAAAAGGCCTTGTTTCTCTAATATTTGTCATAGCAGTCAGAGTTATCCAAGTCAAAGTTGAAAAATTGATTGAGGAAAAATAATGATACTTTTATTTTATATAAAATATGGTTTATAATAATTTTATATCCCTTAGGTGTTCCAAACTCATCGTACAAGTTGACCATTCGCTAACAAGCCTAGTGATGAAAACTATGAGAAACCTAGGTAGAAGTGAGAAGGTGATTAGGGATGTGATAGAAAGGATTAGGGATGAATAAAAATGAATGAAGAGGTTTTTAAATAATTTTATGAAATTTTCCTTATGTGTATATTTTTTTTATTTCATTATATATGATGAAAATGTTTCTCATAAGTTGACCTATCTAGTGCAAATGAGATAGTGAAGCTACAAGTTCATGAGATTGGTCTCTAAGACTAATATTATCATTTGAATATTATATACATATATATTATAATTTTATAATGATAAACTATGATAATAAAAATTCATCAAGAGTATTTTAATGTATATATTTAGGTGTTGAATGTCAAAATCACCATGACTAGTCTTTAAGGCAAACTAGCAATTCTAGGTAAGCAAGTTGCAATGTTGATTTTGAGGCTCTATGCTATAATATAAATCATAAAATTCATATGATGTTTTCTTAAATATTATTCCTATAATTTATATTAATAATATTCAATTTTTTTTTAAAATTATTGAAATGGTAAATCCAAAATGGATTGACTGGTTCAGGTTTGACTGTGTGTACTGAAGATAAAATATTGGTCTATACGACCAATATTTTACATTAGACCTTATGATATATGAAATTTATAATGATATATAGATGTGAAATAATATATTAAAGGTGAAATATGTCATTTTAAGTGTTCTTATAGGTGTTAAATATCAATTTATTCATGATTGGGTTTTGGAGTGTTCTGGGAGTTCTGAGTGGGCTATTTACAGAGAAGGGTTTGAGTCCTTTTTACCTAATTTGTGAAGTATAGAGCACATGGTAATGAAAAAAAGGTAATTTATATTATGTATGTATTATATTTTTCTATGGTTTATTTTCAAAATTATTTTTATGCTTTAGTTATTCGAAAAAGACTTTTTATGTATGCACATGCCTAATATGGATAATACTAATAGTGTGCTCCAAGTAGTGGTTTGAGCTAAAAAGTGTTAGGAAGATAAGATGATATTATTATGGATGTATTTAAGTTTAATTTTATATTTTACTACCATTTTTATTGTTTGAAATTGATCCAAGGAAATCAAAGTGTAATGTCTCCTAAATATACCTAATAGATTTAGGTTTCCATGAGACCTAAAGGTAAGATAAGGTATAATTGAGTTAGGTCATACCTAAAGTGACTCAAGAAAATTTTTATCCATGTCTATTAGATATAATAATATCTATTTAATATATTAACTAATAATTATAATGGTGTTTGATTGAGTAATAAGGATATGAATAAGAGACTTGTATAAATACAAGGCAATTTTAGGCCTATATAGGTGTGAAGAGAACAAGTGAATGATATATAACATTGGTCAGAAGAATAAGGTATTGTATAAAATCATAGGTGCATATAATAATGTACATTAAGTGTTTATATATATTATTTATATGAAAATGAATGTCAAAATACCTAATCAAGTGAAGAAGAGGGTTAGTTAAGTGAACAAAGCTAGAAGGTAGTTAGAGATGTTAAGGGTGTGAAGAGCTCAATAAGTTGTCATCATCAGTTGGTTTATCAATAGGGTGTCATAAATGTGATAAAATACATTAGTTTTATAAGTTATTTTTGATTCATATAAGGGTTGGTGCTTATTAAATCCAAGCTGAGTTGGTGCTTACTAAATCCTAGCTGAGTTGGTGCTTAGTTAGTTGGGGTTAGTGCTCCATGTGAAGTGGGTGTTTCACTAAATTTGATGTTTATATTATAGTAATTTATTACATTTGAACATAATATTTGGTTTTCTTTCCATTGAATTTTTCCTACATATATGGTGTGTTAACTTTTGCAATCTTGTATCATGCTTATATAGTTGATTATTTATACATTTCTTTATATATATATATATATATATATATTTGATTACGTAAGTGGAATTGATAAGAAAGTTTTTGAAGATTGATTTATCCCCCTAGTCATTTTTATTCTAGCATTTGGTATGAAAGCCTAGTCTTTTGAAGTAGGTATAAAATCCTAAAAGATATCCTCAAATCAAATATGTCTAGTTAGCAAGCTCAAGGTAGTTTTTCTACTAGTAAGGTTCCATTATTCAATGGATATAATTATGCCTTTCAGAATATTAGTATGAAGATATATTTGATGTCTCAAGTTCATGATATTTGGTAGTCAGTTGTGGATATCTATACCACTCTTCCTTTTACACCAACTGATGTAGTAGGTGATAAGTCTAGTAAAAACAACTCCAAGGTAATTAATTTAATTATTTATGGCCTATTAGAAGCATAACTTATTAAGGTGATACATTGTGTATCAACCAAAGATATATGGAGAAAATTTGAGACCATATATGAAGGAAACAATAAGGTAAATATGGCCTAGTTATAGACCCATAGGAGATAATTTTTAAAGACTAAAAATGAAACCATTGCATCCTACCTATTAAAGGTTGATGAAATTGTTAATGCCATGAGAGTATTGGGAGATAAATTTAAAGAGTCTAATGTTTTTCAAAAGGTATTAAGATCACTAACTCTTAAGTTTTATTTTAAGGTGTCTACAGTAGAAGAGATGCATGATTTGGACAAGTTAGAGATGGATGGGCTTCATGGAACCTTAACTACATATAAGATGAGAACAAATGAAGGAAAACCTCCCAAAAAGAAAAAAAACATTCAAAGTTGAGAAGAATTCAAAATCCAAGAAGGTCAAGGATGAGTAATGTTCGTATGTTAATGATGATCAAATAATAACCATATTTGCAAGGAAATTAAGGTTTGGCTCATGTAGTACAAGGGCAAGTTGCCCTTAAAAAGTTTAAACTATGGCTATGTTGGTCACTTTGAATCCAAGTGTCCTAACAAGGATAAATATAAGGAAAATGAATAATTTGATGAACATTATGGAGATGACAAGAAGGCCAGACAAAAATAATGAGTTTAAGAAGTATGAAGGTAGGAAAATAACTTTTAAGAACAAGAGAAGATTCTATACTAAAGAATATAACTCTTCTAATGTTAGTGAATCAAGTGTATCTGATAGTGAACCTAAACATTAGAATAATAAAACCTTACACATATCCATAAAATTAAAAAATGAGGGTTTCTCAAATGGGAAAGGCCTTATGGTTTATGTAGAATCAGATGAGGAAGAATTTGAAGTGAATCTTGAGGTAGAATTTGTAAGTTCCCTAAAGGATTTGAAATTCTAAAGAAGAAATAATCATATATTAAGATCATTAGTTAAGGACTATTAGGAGAATATTATCTTGTTTGAGGAGAGACTGAGTAACACTTTTAAGGATTATAATGATATCATCACTCAAATTAAAATATATATGGAGATAGTTAATGTAATCCTAAAGGCTAAAGAGGAAGAGTGCAGTAGGTATGAAACTGAAGTAGAATCCCTGAAAGCTGAGTTGGATCAAGCATCTATCAAGGCTATGAAGTTTAAAAAGACCACTGAGGTTCTTGATGATATCTTGAGTACTTAAAAGTCTAGAAGTGATAAAATAGGTAATGGTTTCAAAGAAGATCAAAAGGAGGTAGCTCAAGTTAAGGATAATATTATTGAAGACAAGAAGGTCTATTGAGCATGGTCATTGATGTTTGGTTGTTATTGATGTTAAATAGAGCATGTGGTACTAGTGCATTAAGGAAAAAGTGATAATATTGATTGTTTGGTGAGTGTTTCACTTACTGAGGAAATTAATGGATGATATTGATGGTATGTACATGTTTTAGATACCCTATATGATGTTATGAGTTCTTAGAATGCTTATGGAAGTGAATAAAACTCATCTCAATAATCATATGAATGTCTAAGCTCAAATAGTCATCTTAATAGATAAGGCTAAGTAAATAGTTTTTTGATGTCATGTTTCACACATGTGAAGGTTTCAAGACTATTTCAATACATGGATGGATTCCCCTATCAGAGGTGATCATCTGGTTCAAATTTTAGGTCTAAAAATTGAGTGTAGCAAAAGTTATAATAGTAAAAAGTTGTCCTCTCAAATAAAATACACTAATTTTATATACATAGACAAATTTCCAAGAGGAAATATAATGGTGAGAGTTTATTTAGATCACATGTATAACAATTACCATTTAATCTAACTAGATAATGATCCAACAAAGCATGTGATCTTGTCAGTAGTGATCTAATGGTACATATTTATTTAATATGTCAAAGATTCTAATATTTCATGCACTAGTAAAAAGGGTCACAATCTATAAATATTTGATATAAAATCAATGACATGTAGGTGTTCATATATTTGGAGATCAATGGTGTGGATTGAGTCAAATATCCAATGTGTTTAGAAGGCATGTAAAGCTACCAAGTAACATGATCACAAAAGTGTAGATCTAAGATCATAGGTAATCAATCCAAGGTTAAAGTCAAAATAATTATAAGTATATCAATAGATCATATTTGTTAAAAGTTACCAAAGGACATAAGATTATGAAAAAATGTCTGATGTTTAGCATTTGATCAATGACCATTGACATTTGAATTAATAAAGGAAAAACTAATGCTAAATATTTTGCTTATATCATTTGATCTAAGAAGAATTTGATGATGGAATAAAAATAAAATTTGAATAGGAATCAAATAACATACCAAAAATTTGGCTAAAAGGTTTGAATATTTTTATGATCAAATATATTAAGCTGTAAAATTGACTATGTTTTACCATGTTTTACAAGGGACCCGAGAAGGATATTTGAGTTGTTCTTGATAATATTTTAATGTTTAAAGATGAAATAAATATTGAAGAGTGTTTTAGAATCCATGAGGACCATATTTTTGTATTTTATAGGTTTTACCAATCCATATTCGATGTGAATTATTGCTTATAAGTTGACTGTGTTTGTTGAATACACTAGTATTTGAGTGACCATCTTGTAGATATAAGTTGAAGGTACTATTTATATAATTGAGCAAACAAATAAATATGAAGATTTAAAGGAATTATCAAATTTTTATGAGAAGGTATTGTATGTCATATTATTCCCTTGATAAGATATAGAGAGTAAAAATATCTTGACTATATTTTGACTATGTGTGACAAATCTGAGTGGTCATTCTGAGAGAGTTGAATTGAGTGCTTAAATATTATGTTTAAGTGTCTAAATCACATATAGGTGTATTATAGGTGTTGAATGTTTAACCCATGTTATTAAATCATATGTATATGTGAAATAATTGATATTTTACTTCAAAAGTTTGAGATTGTGGTTTCTATGTATGAAGGCCTAAAGAGCAAGGAGACCTAATTGGTAGGTTCAAGTGTTGAGTTACTATTCCAAGTGGCATGGACCCATATGGGAGTAGTCAAGGTGATATTCGAAATAGTTTTTACTTTTTTTAATCATTGGTAAATAATCAAGGTGGTCCAAGTAGTCTCACATGTAACATGTGAGTATGAAGTCCTAAATGTTTTAGGTCTCACGAAGACCTAATGGTGGTTTGGGGCTAATGAGGTAATGAAAAACCTATGAGGAGTATGATTCTCACATGTAACATGTATATGGAAATATGTAAGTGTGGTTCAAATATTTGAAGCATATTGGCTAAATAATATGGGTAAAATGAAGAGAGTGGTATAAGTATAAGGTCTTATTAGACTAATTGTGCTAGTTGTGTATGTGTGGATTCAAGTAAAGGAGAGAACCATTGAAAGAGAAGGTATATGTTATTAAGGACAATTAGAGTGTGAGGATACATATGTCATTAGATTTAATGAGCCTAGAAGAGGTAATTTGAGAAAGTTAGCCCTAGAGGCATTTTGAGAGATATTGGATGTGAAGAGTGAATAAAAAGGTGATCATCATAAATTTAATAGTAGTACCAAGTGTTTAAGGTGATATATTTAAGTAGTTTAGTGGGTTCATGGTTTCCTATGGGCTTGGTTCCTCCTTTGAAGGTAAAATTTTCTAAAAGTCTAGTTATTGTGGGTGTTCAACTAGCTATAGGCAGTAGCTTCTTATGGGATTAGTGTTTCACTAAACTAAGTGATGAGTGTTCCTTGATTAGTTAATGTTGGTATAAATGTTGGATCTTTTTTTATATGATTTTAGTCCATCTTTCATGGTTTAGTGGGTTGTATCCCCCAAGAGGGTTTCCCACATATATGATGTGTTCATGTGATGCATATTCTTATGTATGATTTGGATGTATGTTATTTCATGTTTATGTTACTTGATCATGTTAATGTATGTTGAATGTTTAAGAGTTGTAAATTGAATTTGATTATCTTACATCACTAATTCACCCCCCCTAAAAAATTTATTAAACCTCTAACAAGGTTAACATGAAAATACCTATCAAATAACATATTACTATTAGGTATGCTAATTATTTCAATGGATACTATTTTATATGCAGTTAGTTTGGTCATAGATTAAGAGAGAATAAAAGACCCTCCAAGAATGAGTACTCATGGAACTATGAAAGGAATCATAGTTGACATCAGTCAAGAGGTATGTACAAGGTGGTTTTCTATAGTTTTCATAAGGTAAGACACATTGAAAAATTATGTCCTAACAAACTTAGAAGGTCATTAGGTCAAAATAAGAAGTTTGAAGCCCCCAGAGCGTAATAAAGAAGGCAAATGAATGTATGGAAACCAAAGATATAAAATATGGGTCATGATAAGTCTATAAGATCAAGTGAACTATTTGATGTTATAGAACATAATTTATATGTGAAACAAGTAAGGAATGTATGTTGTTAGGTAATATTGATGATCAAATAGACGACGAAGAAATCAAGCCTATAACACCAATCAAGCATAAAAGGATATTGAAGGACATTTAGTCTTGTGAGAGAATGAATATCTGGGAATCTCTTGTACTAGGTTTTTTTAGTTCCCTATGAAAAGGGGTGACTTCATTAGGATTCATAAAGACACTCTTCAATTTGTAAAAGCATGGTGAATGCTTGGTTTGAGGGGGAACTATTTGAGTTATTGACTAAGCTTAATCTATGTTGAGAAGTGGACTTGTGTTTTTATTTCATCTAAAGGAAGTATGCATGGAGTAAGGGGGATAATGCTATTATTATGCTACATAATTTATGTTTCAAGAAGGTGTGGTTCTATATGGAAGTTTGTGGAAGACCCTTTGTAATTAATGTTAAAGGGGGGAAAATTTTAAGAAGGAAGATTGACCAAATTGGTAGAGATGAGAGTGCTCAAATTAAACAATGATTTTCCATCAATGACAAGGGGGATTTTTTGGATAAGTGTTTTCATTGATGTTAATTTCAAGGATGATGTCATGTGATGTTAAGGTTGATGTCATTGATATCAAGGTTCATCTGGTAAAGATGTATCATGAGTGGTTTGTGAGATATGAGCCATATGATAGAGAGAATTTTAAGGTAACCTAATGTCTCATTTTTGAGAGATAATTTTAATGTAACATAATTATTATTGAAAGGTCAATGTCAAGATTCATGTTAAGGTCAAGGTAAGCATATTTTTTATTACTAGTTCTTAATACATAAGTTGTCTTGAGAAGCCTAATCATAACAAGCATAGTCATATCATGAGCATGAATAGGCTTATGCAAAGGTATTACATTGTTTTAGGAACATTTTAGGTATGTGATCAAGGTTTATAAGCATCAAATAGTGTTTTAAAATTAGTTTTCAAACTTTTCAAGTGTTTTAACCTAGTAAGAGACTTGAGAAGGTTTGTGCATTAGATGTTCTATCTTGTGCATAAAAGAGCATGGTGGGTTAGTGATATGGGTGCATAGAGGAATAAGAGGATGTATGATACTATTTGATCATACATATGAGGAATTTCATCACTCACAAGAGTTTTAAGGTGAGTCTAAAGAGGTAAGACCTTAAGCTTAAGTTTGCAACTTGACTAGTTCTAGACACTACATGACCAAATGAGGTGTTTTCAAGGACCAAAAATAATGTAAATTAGTGTTTTATTATGTTAGATGTTTTTTTTTATCATGTAAGTGATGTGTATATTTCATGAAAAGAGGCTTGATGGCTAATTTCAAGGCCTAATGTGGTTTACAAGTCAAACTTTAGAGAAATGGTGGCCAAATGAGGTATGAGTTTCCAATTTCAAGATAAAAATGATAATGTGAGAATTATAAATGGTGTGATAGGTTTTATAAAGTGTGATAACCAATTATGAGGTCAAAGTTTTCAATAAAAGGCATGAAAAGTGGTTTTGAGGTTTTTTGAGTGCACAAAATGAAGGGTTCTCAACCTGAGAAGGACTTTAAAGTGTTCATTGGCACATGTAACCTATGAAATGGAACATGCAGTTTTGAGGAGAGATGGGGAAGTGTCCTAGCTAATATATCTAGGTATTAGTTTTGTAAATTATGGGTTTTCCTTTATTAACAATATTTAACACTAGAAATAGTGTTAACCCTATTTATAAACCTACCACTAACCCAATGTGAAATATATTTATAAAAATAGACCATAATGGTCTCAAATGAATATAAAAATTATTGTATTATGCATTAAACTCTCCTAGGAATTTCTGAGTGTGATTTGTTTGTCAAGTGAGTGAGTGGACCCTATAGAAAAGGCCTTGTATCTTAGAGATTTATTGTAGTAGTTAGAGTTGACCAAGTCAAAGTTTCCAAATGGATGGAATAAAAATATTGATAATTTTAATTTATTTACATGGTTTTTTCTAATTATTTTCTAACCCTCATGTGTGTCAAACCAATCATACAAGTTCACTAGTCGCTAACAAGCCTAATAATGAAAATAGTGAGAAACCTAGGAAGAAGTGAGAAGGTGATTAGAGATGTGATATCATGGATCAAGGATGAATCCAAGTTCATGGAAAGGTTTTTCAAGAATTTTATGAAGTGTTAATTTTGGATATATTTTCTATGTTAGTATATATGATTAAAAGGTTTCTCATAAGTTGACCTATTTATTGTAGATGTGATAATGGAGGTGCAAGTTCATGAGATTGGTATGTAAGAGAAATATTTTCATTTGCCTATATTATATATCTATTTTATAATTATATAATGATAAAATATGATCATACACATGAATACTAAGTCTTTTAAATTATTTATATAGGTGTTGAAAGTTAAAATCACCATGACTAGTCTTTAAGGCAAACTGACATTTCTTGGTAAACAAGTTCAACGATGATTTTGAGGCTCTATGCCCTAAGATAAAGCATCCAATGTATAACATGTTGTTTTTGTGAAATATATTTCATATAAATTACTTTAATAAGGTTTTATATTTAGTTAAATTTATTTAAATTATAAATCTAAATGGGTTTATTGGTTCAAGTTTGACTGTGTACATTAAAGACAAAAGATTGGTTTACAAGACTAGTATTTGAAATTATACCTTATGATATTTATACTTTAGAACTATATATATATATACACATACACACACACACACACACACACACACACACACACACACACACACACACACACACACACACACACACACACACACACACACACACACACACACAAACACACACACACACACACACACACACACACACACACACACACACACATGTGCAAACACACACACACACACACACACACACACACACACACACACACACACACACACACACACACACACATGTGCGAACACACACACACACACACACACACACACACACACACACACACACACACACACACACACACACACACACACATATGAAAGGTGGAAAATTCAATTTAAAGATTTATTTTAGTGTTAAAGATCAAGTTATTTATTACTAAGTTTTTTAGTGTTTTGATAGTTATAAGTGGGCTATTTATAGAGAAGGGTTTTAGTCCTTTTACCCTAATTTGTAAAGATTAAATAACATGGTGATGAAGCTCAGGTAATTTATACTCTATATGCATTATTTTTTGTAAAGGTTTATTGGAAAACTTGTGTTTATACTTCAGTTGTTGAAAATAAACTAGTTGCGTATGCATAGGGATAATATGAATAGTACTAATGGTGTGCTCAAAGTAGTGGTTTGAGATAAAAAGTGTTATGAATATAATATGAGATTAGTAGTGTTATATTTATTTTTTATATTATATTTTATTTTCATGTGAATCATTATAAAGTGATCTTAGTAAATCAAATTATAATGTGTCCTAAATAGACCTAATAGGATTAGGTCTCCATGAGACTTAAAGGTGAGATAAGGCCTAATTGAGGTAGGTCAGACATAAAACGACTCAAATAAAATTTTATCCATGTAGATGACATTTCGTAATATCCATTTCTTGGATGACCTAATAAGGGTAAGGCTGTTTGGCTAACTAAGAATGATATGAACATGAGACTTATATACATACTAGGCAATTTTAGGCCTATTTGAGTGTGAAGAAAACAAGCAAATGATATAGAACATTGGTAAGTAGTATAAGGTCTTATATACCATAAATTTTGTGTATAGTAATATTTATGAAGTTTTGATAGAGTTTATGTATATTAAAATCAAGGTCAAAAGACCTAATCAAGTCATGAAGAGTGATAGCTGAGCGAAGAAGTCTAGAAGGTAGTTTGAGAGAGCTAAAAGTGTAAAGCATTGAAGAAGTGGTCATCATTAGTTGTTTGGGAATAAATGCGTCCTAAATGTGATAAAAAATATTAGGTGGATGAGTTAGTTCTGAGTCATCTAAGGGGTTGGTGCCTCTTAGTAAGTGGGTTCTTATTAAAGCCTAGCTAAGTTGGTTCTTAGCTAGTTGGGGTTGGTTCTCCATGTGAAGTGGGTGTTTCACTAAATTTTATGTTTTTTTATAGGGATATATTCTACTTGTAGATACCATTGAGTTTTATTTTCCTTGAGGGTTTCCCACATATATGGTGTGTTGACTTGTGCACACTGATTTCATGTTTATATAGTTAATTATTTATGCATTACTTGATCTATACATTTAATTGCTTAAGTGTAATTGATAAGAAAATTTTGAAAGACTGAGTCACCACCCATATTAGTCAATTTTATTCCAGCAATATCAGTTATGATATAATTTAATGAATTAAGTTTATCCAAGTATGAGTGGAACTCAAATAAATAAATGTGATATTATTTTATAGAATACCAATATAGCTTGAATATATAGTTTATATGTTGATATTATTTTGATAATAATATGTAGTATGGAAGAGTCATATATTGAAGAATTATGTAAGTTATATGTTGAAGATATTCCCTTTAAACAAGACCATTTTATTGATGAATTAATAAGTTAGTATGATCTTACTTATTTGAGTAACTTATGATTCATAGTAAATAATGGCATTTGATATTTCATCTTGAATAGAATAAAATGAGCACAAGGACCATTACTAGTCAAAATATTTGAATGATCCTATAAGACTAGTTATGTAAATGAGAAGATCCTTATTAACATTAGATAATGATGTGTAAAGTAGAGTCTCTAAAATTGTATGCATATTCAGCTAAAATATTGAGAATATTGGTTTATATTTTAAACATTATTTAACCTTTACACCTTATTCAATCATTTAGGTGATGCAAACTTATCCTAATAGGACATATTATAAGGATCAAATACTATTCCTAGATTGAGTTGTCAGTAGCAACTGATGTGGAATTATTAATGTTCTTATATAAGTTCTAAATTCATGGAGTTATCTCTGAGTTTTCCCTTGGTTATTCTTTACTCAATATAGAAAATTGATTGAATCTAGATTTTGTTTCTTATCTCAGTCTCTTTATGTTTAGATTCACATCTAATTATGCCTTAGTTATTCATTGAGTCTCTTGTTATAGATTTTTACCTTAGTTATATTTTACTTGTTAACTAATTATTTCACTTAGACTTTGGCTTAGATTCCATTTAGTTGGGTCTTTTTTAGCTATTTCCTTATTAAATTTTATGAATTCTTGAGAGTTTACTAAATGAATCTACATGTCACCATAATGATAACACAAATATGATGTCAACATATCCCATTTTATGATAGTATGTAGGAAAGCATATCACTAGGATCAATTAACATGTCACCATCTCACTAACCTAAGGTTGACATTAGGATATCCCATTGTAAGGTAGTCACCAAGGAAAAAAATTATTGGGAACCATCCAAATGTCACCATCCTTTTAAGCTATGGGTGATGTTAGCATAACCCATTGTATAGTAGTCACTAAGCAAGATTATCACTCAAATCCATCCATGTGTCACCATCCTACTTACTCACGGTGATGTCAGCATATTCCATTATATAGTTGATTATAAGAAAGTAGATCACGAAGATCAATTCACATGTAAGCATCTTTCTAACACAACAAAGATAAACATCAACATATATTTTTGTGTATTCATGATCTAGATATGAAGCTCTAGGTTTCCAATGGAATTATAAGTGGTAAGAAGTAGCCTTAGGAGTCTAAAGAAAAGCTATCATGGCCAAGGAGCTTTCCAAAAGTATCCAAGTTGCACCTAAGTACATCAATAGTAGCCAAGGTTGATTTTGATGTCCATCTCAATGTCATAAGACATTAACCTTTAGTGTGAGACACTGAATGAAATATCGAGTGTTTGTCTAAACAAATAGATATTTTACAAGCTTAATTAGTAGATTTACTCATTTATGGAATGGTAATAGTTATGTGGATTACATATATGACTATATGATTGATATTAATTCTCATATTTTATATTATGTTTGGTTGGTTTTATAAAAGGTGTTTATGTTGTGTCTATTTAGAGGGGGGAAAATGGTCATGACATTTTGGTATCAAATCCTAGCTTACTACATCAAGAACTATGGGAAATGAGTTTTTTATGGATTTCTAGTTTATACATGAACTATGATGTCTATTATATTGATGAATAAGATGAGAAGATGATGTTGAAACGTACAATAATATGGTAATATTGGTGAGCATGAGCCTCCCAATAATCTAGGATTGAATGATATAAGACCTTAGATTCTCTTGATAATTAAGTAGATGTGATATGTCTTACAAGAGAGACTACCAAAAATACCACATGAGGCTAAGAGACAATTTTCACAATTCTCCTAGGATGAATAGAGATTATTTGGGAGAAAGATGTCTTAAAGTCCTTTACATCACCATTTAGATGGAGATAGAGGTGAATAATAACAACATGGTAGACATAAAGAGAGATGAGACTTAGACCATCATTATAATATTATACCTATAGGATTAGTAAAGGATTTCATCAAATTCCATCGTCTTAATTTTGATAGTACTTGAGAATGATTTATAAAAGAATCTTGGTTGGATAGTATGAGAGGATGATTCAATTTATATGATTATGACACCAATGGGAAGGTTTGTTTGAGAAACCACCTTCTTATATATGTATCAAAATGTGGTGAGAAGGAGAGGAGAAAAAACTCCATTTAACACCTATGTCCCTCAGTAATTATTTGAGGAGAGTTTTAGAGTATGTTACCTATACCCTTGATATATTCTAAAGAAGGTAGATGAGTTCCATGATATATAAAAAATAAGTAGCATTTTGGAAAAATATGAGTGTCATTTTCTATATTTGATCAGGCATGTACAAGGTTATACTAATCAAAACATCCAAGTTAATAGGTTCACTAGAGGCCTAAATTTGGAGTTGGGTGACATAGTGTGCATTTTATCTCATATAAAATTGGAAAAAGTAGTTGAAAATGAAGTCTTAGCCAAGGAGTCTTGAGGAAAGACTCAATATTCTTGAGATAAATCTGAAGGCACGAAACAATCTTAGCACGACTCAAGTTCACAACGTATGTATATTGCACCTAGGGGAGGTTGGCTAAAAATTCAATCCAAATCCAAACCCCCTCAACAAAAACATCAAAAGATTAACTATTAAAGCCATAGCCATAATAGGGAGGATGAAGTGACTCTAGGCCTCAAGACAGATAAAAACTTGACCTAAATAGACTCAATAATCAACACAAATGAGACCATCAGGATTAACAACATCAATTGGTCATAGATTACCTAAATCTCCTTTAAGGTGAGACTATCATAGATGTGTATGTTTTATGTATAAATACCATGATCATTATGCACAAGATTTTTATCTTGGACTGTTAGCTATGAATAAGCAAAAGGCCTTAATTTTAGAGTAAATAATGGGTGACATGGGTCAAGGACATAATATTTATGTAGTGGTGGATGACCACCAAACTTAGCACCATACAATGGTCAATAAAACCATGGGTATGAATGAGGGAGTTTCTATGTCAATTTTGTTTGATTCTAGAGATTTAGATTCCGGTATTTACCCTTATGTTTTGGATCATTGTGGTGTGGTAGATGTTAGGTAGTTATAAAGTTGGGTAATAGAGTTGGCCACAAAAGACAAGATTTTTTTCAACTCCTTGGTGAGTATTTTAATTTTAGACCTTGGTGACTTTTCCACCATGGTAGATTTGCACATTATACCCTTATGCACATATGTGGTTATTTTAAGAATGGACTGGCTTAAGGTTCATAAAGCCAAGTTGGATTACCTTGACAAGGTTATCAAGTGTGTAGATGAACCTGGGACTCTTATGGTAATATCAAAATTTAAGAGACCCATTTCACTCATGTGATTTTAGTAATGTAGTTTAGAAAGAGCATAAGGAAGGGCTACCAATTATTTTCCACCATGGTAAGTGATAGGTTAGATGAGTCAGAAAATGACTTGATGGATGACCATCCCATCCTTTAGGATTTTCCTAATGTATTTTTAAATGGATTACCATGTATTTCCCCTATAAGAGAGATTTATTTGTAAATTAATTTAAAATTAGGGGTTGAGACCATGTCAAAATCACCATATCGAATGACCACCCTTGAGTCGTGTGAACTCAAAATATAGCTTGGGAAACTTTTAGATAAATTTTTAATCCCTTATAATGTGTCCCCACAAGGAGCACCAATATTATTTATAAAGACTAAGGATTAATATTTTTGATTATGCATTGATTTCCACTGATTGATTAAGGTAATGATTAAGAATCACTATCCCTTATATAGAATATATTACTTGTTTGATCATATGTGGAGAGATAAGTTATTATCAAAGATAGAATTTAAATCTAGATATCATAAATTACATATCATAGAGTCTAATATTCAGAGGAATATATTTTTAATGTATTATCAACATTATGAATTTACATATGTACCTTTTGGGTTAACCAATTCCCTAATAGTGTTCATGAGTCTTATGAATCGAGTTTTCCACACTTACTTGGATTGTTTTGCGTTAATATTTATTGATGATATCTTGATCTATTCATGAAATGAATAAGAACATGAGGACTATTTGAGACAAATATTACATGTTTTAATAAAAAACTAGTTGTTTGTAAACTTAGAAAAGTGTGCTTTTACAAAGTTTGAGGTGTAATTCTTGGCCAATTTTAGTCCACATATGGAAATTTTCCTACATATATATATATATATATATATATATATATATATATATATATATATATATATATATATATATATATATATTGGAGTGATCATTTGATCAGAGTTGCTGATTGAGAAGGAGATCAAATATCACTTACAAATATTTTGAGATATTTTAATCTATCTTAAAGTATGTTTCATTAATCTTTGAGAAGGTCTTAAAAGAAGTCTAGACTTGCAAAGTAAAGAAGAATAGTAGGTTTTCATGGTGTTTCAATAATTTAGTAGAATTAATTAGGTTGAAAAAATTCTTATAAGTCCATTAGAGCCTTCTAAAAGAGACAAAAATTTCTTGTGCAAGTGTAGAGAGATTAGACCATCATGGCAAGTCACATAGGGATGGATTGGTCAGCTTGATTGTGCATTTAATATGTATGACTAGATAGCCTATCAGGGTTTAAATAATACATGGACATGAATTTATTCATTCATAGATCATCATTTAAAAATTTCATGACTTGATGAGTTGTCTATCTCAAGTGATAGATATTTAAAGTTAGACTTGTATAGTGAAACATGCATGGGGACATTAGGTTTAAAATTCATGAAATTATCATTTCAATCCAAATTTTCCAAGGTTTAATGTGTAAATGACAAGTGTCCAAATATCAAGAGCTAAGATTAAATCTAATTATGAATGGTGATCTTAAAAATGTCAGTGGGTCTTGAGGATCCAATGGCATGTATTTGATCATATGTAAAAGCTCTAATGCGCATCAAGTCAAAAGGTCAGCATGAACATGTTGAGGACAAGTGTCAAGATATTGGGTACTTGATCAAACATATAAAAATACACATTAACTAACATAGTTAGTGGGTATAGGTAGATCAATGGTATGCATTCACTCATACAAAATCAATGAGCAAGAAGTCAGAAGGTCAAAGGATATCCATGGTAAATATGCAAGTGACAAGTGTCTCAACCACATTAATCTATCAAAATATATATGGCTAAAGTTTAACCATGCATATTGAGATTTAAGGTGCATGTAAGGTCAAAAGGTCAGTAAGATCTTATAGAATAAATTCAAAGTTGATAGTTGGCACAATATGATAAGCCCATATCAAGATTAGAAACCATAATGATGGTTTAAGGTGTCATAATTTTAAATCCTAGATGGAGATCGATGGTTGATATCATAGGTTGAAGTTAAGACACCTTAACTAGAGGTCAAAACATGATCAAAGCTAAACCAAAGTAGATTTTTGTAGGATCAAATATTTCCATTATAGTTTAGTAGAGGTAGAATAGGTATTTAAGGCCTAATACAGAGATCAAAGATGGAGTAGCAATTTTTGAAGCAGGACTAAACATTTGTGGACCTCATCTATATATTCACTATAAAAAAACCAATAATTTGGATTGGTTTTCAAATATATAGTAAAGATCTATATTCAAGCTATGGTAGGGGTAGATATGTAATCATGATGAAGTCTTTCATCTATCGACATGGTCATATTTTTGAAAAATAGGTAATTAAAAGTACTAAAAGTATACTTAGGCATGGCTTTATCAATTCCATGGATATAAATACCTTTCCCTCATAATGAAGTAAGTGGAGATGGTACAGAGTCTAAATATGGAGATTTGGTGGTCGCAAAAAGCATCTATAGAATTTAATATATTTTCAAGGTGACTAAGGGTTTTACTTCATAAATAGGATCATGACTCACCACATTTGGAAGCTATTGTATTCTAGTGTATTTTTGTCAACCAATGAGAAGATTTGGGGGCTATTCAGACAAATAAAAAGTTAACTTATCAATAGAGAACTGATGTTGATTTGATAAAAAAGTGGCAATTCAATTAATAATTTTGGTACTCATGCTCCCTCTTCTCTCTCCCTATATTATATATTACCCATTATTTTCATTTTGTAAGTGGGCTCTCGGTTTTTCAAAGAAAAGTCTCTATCACTTTTGATAGGAACTCTCTCTCAATTCTTGAAGAGTAGAGACTCTTAATTGATAAGGCTAGACCCTATCAAAACTTGTATGAAAGACCTTTTAAAGCTAATAAATATTTACTTTATCTATATATTACTTTTGAACTATTTTTAGTAATCTTGAGCATGATGGCATTGTGAAGGAGAATATTCCATGCCCATTGTCCTTGTTTTTAAACAATTTTAGGGTGTTTTCTAGTTGATTACAAGTCTCAATTTGATTTCTCTTTTCCAATAATTAAGGCTTGTATGAGTCTTAGGATTCCTCTTGGCTTCATTCATTGCTTCCTAAACCTATTGTATGAAATACTTATATAATTATCTAGATTTTGATATTATGTGAGCTAATACTATCTTATGATTCTTCAATGTATATTTCATGCTTGTGTGAGTTCTCATTTAATTTAGTGCATCACCTTTTAGACTTCTTAGGATCCCTTTACCCCTTATCTAACCCTTTTCTCAATGAAAACATTAATATAGGTGATCCATCAAGAGGAAGTTGGCCTTCTCTAGAGGTTTAAACCTACCATAGGTAACCCATAGCTTGGGGTTATTCCTATAGTGTATCTCAATTAGAGAGAGATTGAATAACCCTCTCCAAGGGTGAAAATTTACCCTATAAATCTATATGGGATGCCCGATGGGAGTTCATTTAAAATAAGATTAGTCAAAGTTTGATGTTAGTTTTATTAAATTTTAGTAGTTATAGCTTCCAAGAAACAACATCTAATTAGTCCAAAAGAAGATCCAACATTCTGATAGTAGAGAAGTGACTAAATCTCATGCCAAAGGTGACTATAATTTCAAATACTATAGGTATTCCCTTTTATTTTTTTGAATTGCCTTTAAATTTAGTCAAAAGGTTAAGATTTTCTAATACACACCCATATAAAGGAAACCTTTTTCCT
The DNA here is from genome assembly GCA_037957365.1 of Torreya grandis. Lineage (NCBI taxonomy): Eukaryota > Viridiplantae > Streptophyta > Pinopsida > Cupressales > Taxaceae > Torreya > Torreya grandis. The sequence continues at coordinate 798,475 of JARHVA010002781.1, read as the reverse complement.
TATTCAATTCTAAGGATTACTCATATAAGAAGATCTTTGTTAAACCCTTTCTTTTCCATGAAAACCCCTAGAATTTTCTCCTTTATGGTTTTTAATGGCCAAAGTCCTCTAGCCCTCCGTCAATGTGATCGTATTCCAGTATCAGCTCTCAAAAGTGTTCCTTATTTTATTGGAGACAAATATATAGCCCCTTATAAAAACCTTATGAATATATCCAAATTCTTAATCATTCATGATATCAATGAGGAAAATGTAGAAATTAGGTTATTAGGCATCTCCTTCAAAGGTGAAACCCTAGATTGGTATAAAAGCCTTGATGCTAACTCTATTATATCATGGGATCAATTAGGGGATGTATTGTGTAAGAGATTTGAATACAAAAGTGACTGAATTTCACTTGTAGATAAATTAAACTCAAATAAAAGAGCCCCTCATGAAATTATGCAAGACTTTGACGTAAGGTTTCAAAAGAGCTAGGATATAATCCTAGTCTCTATTAGGTCTACCCTTAACATTACCTTCCTATACTATTTGGAGGCCTTAAATAGTGATATTTTAGTAATGATCCATTCAATGGGAGGAAACACATTGCCAAATTCATATGAGTTGTAAATTAGATAAAAATATTGTCTGGTGTAGGTGGGAAAGCTTACACTTAGACCACCAATGTTTTTATTACCTTAGATCAAATCACCCCCTATTTTTATTACTCCCCTTGATGTCATTCCTCCTATGCCTATAATTACTATTATAGCCTCTCCTGAGCAAGAAAATTCTCTTACTAGTCAATCCAATGATTCGTAAGAACAAAAGAACTTTCAAGATCTTAAGAGCATGTTCTAATCTTTGGGAAATGAAATAGTGACTGTTAAGATGCAACTAGATTTCAATAAACCTCAACAAGCCTCATATCAACCTTAATAACAATATTGTCAAGAAAATAGGCCAACCTATAAAGTAAACTTTTGAGGCCAAGGCTAAGGTCAAATCTAGGGACAAGCGTAGCTTAAATATAATAGACATAATAACTATAATCCAAATATTGCAAGCATCTCCAACACCTTGGTCTTTGTTCAGAATAATGTTGTCAAAGAAGGTGAGGGTATAATGTCTTAGAATCAATATTTTGGGTAATCCATAATCAAAAACACTAATTTCACTTAACATTTCAATGATCAATGGTGATAGGTTGCCAATTATGGGTACAATCAAGCTCTCATGGATTAAAACATAGAGGTATGCATGATGACAAAACTAGAAGAGCCTCAACAAGGTCAAAACCTTGATCAAGTACCAATCTAATTGGGTGCTACAATGGTGAATTATGAGTGAGAAGAGTGTTATGTACTCAATCAATAGGGTAGTTCTAGCTGAGAATACATTCTAATGGAAACAAATACAAGGTTTAAAAGAAAGAATATGGATGGTAATAAAAAAGTGGTCAAATGAAATCCTACCATGATTCATTCAATGTCAAAGCCAAACTAGCTTGCCATTATTCCTAAGGTTCCAATAGCTCTAAGGAATAAAAATCAAGGGAATGTCTTTGTTCCCCAAAACTCATAAACTCAAGCTATAGTTGTGGCCCCCAAAACACAACCAAAGGTTGGTAGTTCACCCATCAACATTATGGAGCTAATGAAAATGTCCAATGTGACTGTGCCAATGTGGGATATGCTATCCATTATTGGTCAAGTATACATCCTCTAAGATGGGTTTTTAAGAATCAATGTTTTTGAGAAACCACTAGTCAAGGAGAATGTGGTTCTCACTAATGCAGCCAAAGGACCTAGTGAAGGGAAAGTAGGTAAGGGGTCAAACCTCCTCCCTTCTACATTTAAGTAATAATTGGTGACTCTATAGTACATAATTTCTTGGTAGATAGTGGGTATAACATCTCAATAATGTCAAAGTCTATAGTAAGCAAGCTTGGTATAGAGTATGAGGCTTAATATAAATGAGTGTTGCAGCTAGATGGATCATCCACCAAGCTATATGGTATCATCAAGGACCCAAAATTGACCCTACATGCTTATCCTAGTGTCTTAGTGGTTCAATATTTTTTGATCCTTAATGTACCTCCTCATTTTACACTATGTATATATAAAGAATTCATTATAAATATTGTAGGTTATCTTATTGTATATTAGTCATACATGGCATTCAGAACAAGATATGAATCCATGGTATCTATTAAGGCTAAACCCATTACACATTTCCACATATAACCTTATGGGATAGAGAGCATAAAACTCAATTTCACCATTCCTGATGAAGATGACCATATGGTTGGTTAAGAATTAAACACTCACCCTAAGGAGATACTATGGAATGACAATCATTTGGTTTATCCCTTAAAGGGAGTTGAAGAGAAAGACATTGTTGTCTACTACTTAAATGAATAGAATTAGTCCATGCCATCCCTCATTAGACCTTAAAAATATCCTAATGGCTTATGGAAATTGTTCTTTGATGGTTCAAGAATCAAACATGGAGTCGGTGTAGGTGCAATGCTAGTATCCCTATCCGAAAACAAGTATGTCTCTTTTTAAAGGTTGTAATTCAATTTATCTTGCAATGAAATAGAGTATAAGAGACTTATACATGGCCTTCAATGGGATAATAATAGAGGAATCAAATATTTTAAAGTTTATGGGGATAGTGAGTTGATAGTGCACCAAGTTAGAGGCCAAAATATCACAAAAAATGCCTTGATGATGTCTTATAAACATGGAATGTGGAACCTAATTGAGGATTTTGAGGCCTTAAACGTCTAAGCAGTACCAAGGAATCAAAATGGACATGTTGATAGGTTGAAATCTATGGGATCTCAAATTTTTATCCCAAATGAGTTAAAAAAGACCAAAGTGCAACCACATGTCAAAATGGTGGTAAGATCATTAGTGATAGATAATGAAGCTCATTAGTAGGTCTTTGAGAATGACAAGCAAATTGTCTATTTCTTATAGTATGAATAGAGTTCTTCTCCATAAATTAGGAAAATTTTCAACATTGGTATGAGGAGAAAATAGTTTAATTGAGATCCAATAAGCTTTTGAAAGGGCTTGTCACCTTTTAAGGTATTTTTCACGAAGGATATCACATGAGAAAAGGTAAGGCAATAATGTCAACCAATGAAGAGAACTATGAAAGAGTCCTTATCCTTAAAGACAATCTCCTCAAGGTTGGGAAAGTAAGCACTAAATCTAAGAAAAATGTTTTTACAAAACTATGTAAATAATATACACACATATTTACTTGGTAATATAGTGACTTGAGAGGCTTTGATCCCAAGCTAGCCCAACACACTATAGAACTAGAGGCTAATGCCAATCTTGTCAAGCAAAAACAGAGGCCTATAAATCCCAAAATTGAAAATCTTATGAGGAAATAATTAACCAAATTAATTGAGTCTAAGATAATTTTTACCATTAATCACTCCTCATGGGAGTCTAATTTAGTACCTATAAGGAAGAAGAGTAGGTAAATTAGATTATGTGTTGACTTCAGGGATATGAATAGGGTCTCTTTGAAAGATCACTACCCCTTATCATCCATTGATCAACTCCTTTAGATAGTTACTGGTTCAAAATGTTTTTCCCCTTTGGATGGGTATTCAGGTTACAACTACATACTGGTAAGGGATGAATATTCATATAATACTACCTTCACCATAAAGTGGGGCACATATTATTCAAAAATATCCCTTTTGGATTGTCAAATGTTGGGACAACTTTCCAAAAATCCATGGACATGTATTTCTAAGGGTTGCATCAGATGGTGATAGTTTACTTAGATTACATCACATTTTTCTCCAAGAAGGCTAGTGAACACATGGACCATCTAAGGTTTATCTTCTAAATATGTAGAGAGTATGTGATCTCTTTATATCTAAGGAAATGTGTGGTTGATGTTCATGAAGGCAAACTTTTGGGTCATATTGTTTGAAAGGAAGTACTATCCATTAAACTTGATATAATAAGTTTTATCTTAGAATTATCTCTACCGAAGAACAAGAAAGTAATCTAGAGCTTCCTTGGGAAGATGAAATTTGTGAGAAGGTTTATACCTAGTTTTCTAAACATGGTAAAACACATCACCACCATGTTGAAGAAGAGCAATGTGTTTTCTTGGTCAAATAAAGGTAAGGAAATATTTTAAGCCATCAAGTAATATATTGTCCAAGCACCCTCTCTCATGAATCCTAACTTCTAAAAGGATTGTATATTTTACACCTTTGATAATACCAATAATATATTCGCTATGTTGATGTGGAAGAATGGTCAAGGACTAGAGCAATCGATTACCTTTTTTAGTCAAGGGCTAGAGGGACATGAGGTGAGATATATTTTCATAGAAAAGAAGGTTCTTACAAATTTTATAAGCCTCAAAAAATTTAGGCTAATTATTTCCAATAATAAGATTCATCTTATGGTGTCTCATACTAGAGTGAGGGACTTTCTCCTCAACAAGGATTTGAATGAGGAAAGAACAAGTTGGATTACCAAGCTCATGAAGTATGATATGGAGATTAAAGTCACCAAGCTGATAAGAAATAAAGTCTTGTGTGATCATATGGTGGATGACCTTCAAGAAGAAAAAGAATCTGTTTTGGTGACACAAGATAACTCATAAATAGATGCACCTCCACTTCATAATAGTTGGCTCTAAGATATGAAACATTTCCTGATGATAAGAGAATGCCCCCAAGGTTTGGAAAGAGAAAAAAAAGTTATTTTAGGATTTATTCTATAACTTATGCATTATTTGATGGTTTTATTTTCAAAAAGTACCTCAATAGGGTACTTCTTAGGTACATTGATGACAATCAAGTCACAAATCTCTTAAAGAAGTTTCATCATGGAACTGCAAGAGGACAATTTAATCTAAGAACAATAATAGAAAAGGTAATTAGAGTTGTCTATTATTAGCCTAGCCTTTTCAAAGATGCCTATACATGGTTTAGGAAATGTCATAATTGTGCCCTTTTTGCAAGGAAGTAGAGAGTAACATATCTTCCACTCAACCCAATTCATGTAGAGAAACCCTTCATACAATGGGGGTTGGAATTTATAGGGATGATAAATCCACCTTGAATTATGAGAAATAAATGAGTGCTCACTAAAACTGACTACTTCACCAAGTGGGCAGAACTAATTTCCTTGAAAGAATCTAATGAGACAATAGTATTAGACATTTATGACAACATAGTGACCATGTTTAGTGTTCTCACTACTATAATTTTAGATAATTCCTTAGCATTTGTTGGTATGAAGACAAGTGAATGGTAATTCAAGATGGGCCTATACCTCAACACATCTTCCAATTACTACCCCTAAAGAAATGAACTGATAGAGTCCACAAACAAGAACATGATAAGTATTATCAAGAGGACCATGGAAGAAAATCAAAGAGTGTGCCATACAAAACTAAGGAAAACATTATGGGATAATATAGTAACTCCCAAATCAACCATTGGTAATCATCCATATGTCTTTGTATATGGAATGGAAGTCAAATTTCCCATTTCCCTTAGACTTCGTACATAAGATTTATCTAATTAGCTTGAGTTGGTGGAGAATGAGCTTATGAGCATGAGGATGACATATCTCATATAGCTTGAAGAAACTAGGGACCTTGAAATGAAGACATTAGAGTTATATGAAACTTAGGTCAAGAAATCCTTTGATAAGAGATCCATCATAAAGGACTTTAAGTAAGGGGACCTAATCCTCAAATGGGACTCAAATAAGGCCAAGGTAGGAAACCATACCAAGTCTAATAGCTTGTGGTGTAGTCCTTATTTGATACATAGATACAAACAACATAATACTTTTTAGCTTGCCCAGCTAGATGGAGAGGTATTACCATCCTAATACATGGAATTTATTTAAAGCCTTGTTATTAAAAGATTTTGTAGCTGTTATATGATATTGACATGTTACAGTAGTTTTTATTCTTTCTTATAAGTTACTTATGCACATTTCCTTTCATTATGTGTTTCCCTTTTAATAAGTGCCTATGGAATAGTTGTTTCTTTTGATCTTTAGTTCCTTTTTGATTCAAGAAGAAGCTTAAAAAAAGGTTAGATTTGAGTGAGTCTCACATCAATTAATATGAAATACTATGACTCTATGTACCCAATGGATCATTTCAAGGATACTAAGTCTTTGCATAACAGGCATGCAACCCTAGGATATTACCATAAATGGTGGCCCACACAAAGAAATTCGCCTAGATGGATCCATTTATAGACATCTTGGTATGGAGTGATTAGCTGAGTAGAATTTTTGATTGAGAAGGAGATCAAATGTCACCTCACAAATATTTTTAAACACTTTAATCAAGCTTAAAGTGTGTTTTATTGATCTTCGAGAAGCAAGTCTTGAAGTATTTCTAGAATTACAAAGTAAAGAAGACCAACATGTTTTCAAGGTGTTTCAAGCATTCAAGAGCATGAATCAGGTTGTGAAAAGTCTCAAAAGTCGATTGAATCCTTGTAGAAAAGATAATAGTTTCTTTTTCAAGTATAGATATCTTAGACCTTCATGGAACATCATACAAGGATGGATTGGCTAGCTTGATTTTGAATTTAATAAGTATGCTTAGAAATCCTCTCAAGGCCAAAAGACCACATTGACATGAATTTATTCATGCATATATCATCCTCTATAAATTTGAAAAGTTAATGAGTTATCTATCTCAAGATAGAAAGCTTCAAAGTTATACTTACAGAGTGAAACATGCATGAAGATGTTAAGTTTTAGCTTCATTAAATATCCATTTGAATTCAAATGTTCCAAGGTTTAACGTATAGATCACAAGTGTCCAAAACTTGGGAGATAAGATCAAATCTAATGGTGAGTGGTGATATTATATATTAGTGGGTCTTGAGGATCTAATGGCATGTATTTTATCATGCATCAAAGATGAATAATGAGTATCAATTCAAAAGGTTATCATGAACATGTTGATAATAAGTGGAAAGATCTAGATTAATTGATTCTATATCTAATGGTACATGTTGATTGATAGAGTCAATAGGTCTAGGTAGGTCAATGGTAATCATTAACTCATACAAAGTAGATCAATAGAGAAAAAGAAGTGAAAAGGTCAAAGGATCTCCAAGGTGAATATGCTATTGATAGGTGTCTCAACCATATTAATCTGTTAAAATATCTATGACTTGCATTCATTTGTATAAATCAAGATCGATGGAATGAGTAAGGTCAAAAGTTTAGTAATATCTTATGGAAAAAATGTAGAGCTAATAGCTGGTATAATATGAGAAACCTAAATCAAGATTGATAGCCAATAATCAAGGTCAATGGTGTCATAATTTCAAACCCTATATCAAGATGAATGGTCAATATCAAAGGTTGAAGTTATGAGACTTCAACTAAAGGTCAAAACATGATTTAAGATGAACCATAGTGGATTTTTTTTGGATAAAACATTGGCATTAAATATTAGTAGAGGAAGAATAGGTCTTTCAAGGCCTAATACAAAGATAAAATATGGACTATCAGTTTCTTAAGTAATACTAAACATCTATGGATCTCATAAATATATTGACTATATGAAAACAAATAATTTGGATTGGTTTTTAAATATTTAGAAAAAATCTATATTTAGTTTGGAATAGATGTAGATGTGTAATCATGGGGAAGTGTCTCATCTATCGACATGGTCATTTTTTTGACAAAAAAATACTTGTAGTTGTTAAAAGTAGGCTTAAGAATGGCTCTATCAAGTCCATGGATATAAGGACCTTATCCTCATAATGAAGAAAGTGGATATGGCATAGAGTCCCAAGATGGAGATTTGGTGGTCAAAGAAATTAAATGTATCATTTAATATATTTTTATGGTACCTAAGGGTTTTCATTCATAAACAAGATAATGACTCACCACATTTGGCAACTATTTTCTTCTATTGAATTTTTCTTAGACAATGAGAATATTTAGGGGCTATTGGGATAAATAAAAAGTTAACTTGTCAATAGAGAAATGGTTCTAATTTGATAAACAAATGTGGAATTTTAATTAATGATTTCATTATTCATTCTCCCTCTTCTCTCTCCATTTCTCATATATTACCCACTATTTCCATTTTTAAGTGATCTCTCTATTTTTAAAATAAAAGACTCTCTCACTTTTGATAGGAACTCTCTCTCAATTATATAATAGTAGAGACTCTCATTTGGTAAGGTTAGACCTTATCAAGACTTGTATGTAAGAAATATTGAAGATCATAAATATTTCCTTTAACTATCTCTTTCTTTTGAACTATGTTTAATAAGCTTGTGCATGATGTCATTGTGAAGGAGAATCTTCCATTCCCATTTTCTTTCTTTCTTGATTGTTTTAGTGTGTTTTCTGGTTGATTACAAGTCTAAATTTGTGGTTTTTTCCATTAATGTAATATTATTTTGAGTCTTATAATTAATCTTATCTTCATTCATTGCTTTATAAATGTAGTGTAAGAAATACTTATTCAATTAGCTAGGTTTTTAGATTGTGTGAGCTAGTTCTTTCTTACAGTTCTTCAGTGTATATTACATGCTTGTGTGAGTCTTCATTTAATTTGGTGCAAAAAAATTTATCATTATTAGGTGACCTTTACCCTTATCTAACCCTTTTATTAGTGAAAACATTAGTATAGGTGATCCATCAAGAGGAATTTGGCCCTCTTCGAAGGTTCAACCCTACCATAGGTGACCCACATCTTGGGGTTATTCCAATAGTGTAGCTCAATTAGAGAAAGATTGAATAACCCTCTCCAAGGGTATAAATTTATGATACAATATTAATACCATGGGATATTGTCTTAGGGTAATAAATTTATGTATACCCCTATAATATTCATGTTATTATAGAATAACTAGTGACCACAAATATTAAGGAGGTTTGCAGTTTCATAGGTATGACAAGATATCATAAACACTATGTGGAGAAATTTTATCACATTGTGAATCCCATAAATTCACTTTAGAGGAAGGGAAATAAGTTTTTGTAGAAAACAAAGTGAAAGGAATATTTTCAATTTTTTAATTAGTGACTCACTAGTATACCTATTTTTATTTTGCTAAATCCCACTAGGGAGTTGTCCATTTGTACACATGCGTGGAAGGAAGGATTAGGACTTGTAATCATGTAGGAGGGTAGAGTTATAACATATAATATCATAAAATAAGAGGATATGAGTTTAAATACAATACACAAGATCTATAATTTATAGCCATCATTCATGCTTTCCTAAGGTTTCCACACTTCTTGATTAGTTGTCACTTTTTTCTAAGGATAAACCATAAGAGTTTCTAACATCTATTCAATTAGCCTAATATTAATGCACATTAAAGTAATTAGATAGAATTTTTGTGTGAATATGATTGTGAAACTACATATCAAAAGAAATGAAAATGTATTTATGATGCCTTAAGTAGAAGCCAACACATGTTATCATCAATGAGTTTGTGAATTGACTTGAGAAGTAATATTTTAGAGTAGCTCTTAGAGGAGAACATATACAAAGAAGTGTGACATATTTTGGATTATATTTTAGCCTAAAAGGAAAATTTTAAGGTTATTATCTTGTTAAAACTATCATTTTAAACCATAAAGGGTGTATTATGCTCGATCAATAGGTGGATTATGTGAGCTAATTTTTTATGAATCCCATAGAAATCTTTACCAATCATAGCATGGAGTTAAAAATATGCATGCTAAGTTAAGTAAATTATATTATTGGGTTAGTTTTAGTCATGATATTTATAATTTTATATCTCATTTCATATAATTCTATAGTGTTAAGGCTGAGCATCAACATATAATATGATTGTTATATCATCATGAGATTACAAAATAGAAATGGGATACTATCTCCATGGATTTAATTATAGGTTTTCCTACCTCATTATATCATCGTGACACAATTATGGTAAATGTGGATAATTAGAATAAAGTATCTCACATCTATCCCATGAAGACTACCTAAAATGCAAATTTAGCTGTGAGATTTTTCATGGATGATGTTGTTGTATTGCATGGGATTCCTTGTAAGATATTTTTGGATAGAAATTCACTATATAATTCACACTTATAGACTTTTTTACAATATTAATTAAATACATAGATCAATTTTATTACTTCCTACCATCTTAAGACTGATGGATAGACTGAGAGAGTCAATTACATTCTTGAAGACATGCTTCACATGTATGTTATGGACCAATAATTCGATTAGGAAAACTATTTGTACCTAGTTAAATTTTATTACAACATTAGTTATCATACTTTAATTAATATGGCACCTTTATAGTATTTTTATGGTTGAGCATATATAACCCCACTGAGATAGGATTAAATAGAGGATAGAGTCTTGATTGGCCTTACCATGTTAGAAGACCTAGAATAACAGTCATTTAAGTTTTTACAACACTTTAAGACTACTAGAGATTGATAAGAGAAGTATGTGATTAGCATTTCAATGTTGGTGATAAATTGTTTTTGAGGATGAGATCTAACAAGATCCCTATATGTTATAGAAAAGGTGTGAAGTTGGCACCTCAATTTTTATGGCCATTTAACGTTGTTTGAGTATCTTATCAACTAGACTTGACACCTAACCTATCTTGTGTACATTATGTATTTCATGTTTCAGTTTTTTGATAGTATATTTTTAATAATACACATGTATTAGATTATATGACCTTATATTTTGAGACCAACCAAGATTTATTTTTGGATCCTATCAAGATTATATCACATAGGATACTAGCGTTTTGAGGTAGAGACCTAAACCAAGTCAAGGCTCAATGGGATAAATTTATTAATTAGTATCTACTTGGGAACATGTTACACCTTTGAGGTTTATGTACCCTCACCACTTTTGGTGATTCTAAAATGACTAATAAGTGGAGGGGGATGTAAGGCCCCATTTTTCATAATGCTCATCTTTGTAATTTAATGTCTATGAGATATTGGATACTCTAAAATGGAGTTAGGTGTTTTTTTTAGTCATTTCTAACTAACGAGTGCAAGGATCTTATTAAGGACTTATCATGTGTTGGGAACCATGATAAATAATTATTATCAATCATGTTTTGATTTTTTAATAAATTATAATGATTACATTTCCTTTATGTGATGTTTTTATAAAGATTCTAATTATGTATATGAGATAAATTGACATAAATGATGTTGGATCATTGCTCACACATTTGTATATTTGAAATTGCATGTGTATAAGGTTATATGAATATATCTATGTAAATGCTTGTATTTATTAGATGTTGGTTATGAATAATTGTTTGAGTGCCCTGATCAATTAAATTTAGAAACTTTAGCTACTAGGTTAGAGTAATTTGATGTGTGAATTGAGTGTGAAGGAACATAGAAGGGCCAATTAAGTAAAAGTAATATGCTAATAATTGTCATATCACTGAACAACATTACCTAATACCTTTATTAAACCTATATTAATTATTTGGTTATCTAATATACTATCATCACTTTTTTATGACTTAACATGTTTTTAGGTGCTTGACCTTTTCATTTGGTTGATGAAGCTTTTTGTCTCCTTACCTTAAGATATTCATTAAAATTGATTAACATGGAGAATGTCTAGTGGTAGATTGACAGGTCTTTCCATTATTTTCCTATGTCTTGGATTGAGTGGGAGAGGAGGTAAGTAATTATAGTAAGCAACCATAAAATTATACATATATACCATGCACCTTAATTAAATATGGGAAATAATGTCCCTTAATGAGGTATTTGTTGATGATTAGAGGGTTGTTAGCTAATTATAGGTTGCCCATATGTACAAATCAAATTATTCTTATGAATATCTTTTTTAGTCTAGATAAAATGGGTCCAATTAGAGAAGAAGAGACTAAGTAAAAAATGTAAAGAAGAAAGTGTAGTGAATAGTAAAAGTTGGATAAGAGAGTGAGGCCTTAGACAATTGTATGATATTGCTAAGAATATCTTCAATTCATTAGGTGGAACTCTTATTAAATTTATTTACTTCTAATTTACATTAAATAAATTGACTCTAATTATTTATGTGATCTCTTTACATATGGATAATAATATAAATTGGTTTATTCTACCTATTTTGTTATCTTGTCATGGTTATGCATTGGTTAGCATGTAGTTCTTTACCCAATCAAAGGCCTTGGAGAGTTTATGTTCCTCCTTAAATTGAATTGATTATTTAATCTTCTTACTTAAGTGTTTTAATGTATTTATGACATAATTTAGTGATTTTCTATGTGTTGCATTCTCATAGTGGTAAATTTTTAAGCCTTCCCATGCTGGGCATGGTAGTAGACTATTTGACCCTCTTATGAACATCATGGTGGTATATTTTTAGCCCTCTCATGTTAAGGAATGGTGTCTTATTTATTTATCCTCCTATGAATATTATATGAGATCAATTTGAGTGAGGTATAGATATGTGTTATGACATGAGATACTAATGGTGATAGAACAATGTAAGAATGGAGGTGAGTAGGAGAAGGAGATTTATAATTTTGCATCAGAATGGGAGAAAGGTGATGGAAATGGGGAGAGGACCTTTAAATTGGGTATTAGTGATGTAATGTATAAAGGTCATATATATTATATATATATATATATATATATATATATATATATATATATATATATATATATATATATGACCTTTATACATTACACACACACACACACACACACACACACACACACACACACACACACACACACACACACACACACACACACACACACACACACACACACACACATGTGTGTGTATAAATATATATATATATATATATATATATAATGTATAAAGGTCATCCTCAAATATCTAACAAGTAGAGCTCCAAAGAAGAGCCATGTAAGTTGTCTTAGAGATCTAAAATTTTAGGATTGATGGATAAGAAATAAATTCTTACTTTAGATATTTTAAGACCATAAAATATTCCAATAATATACATATTAAAGTCACACATTCTCTCAGAAATTGAGCTTCACCTAGAATAGAACAAGCCTTGATGGGTAAGTTTATGGGAGACAGACCTAATAGTGACACTTTAAGAGCTTAGGCTAGGGAAAAATGGAATCCCAAACATAATATAGACATTATGGCTATGGTAAATGTATTATTCATGATCACACTCAATAACCTATAATATTTTGCTCATATTTTTATAGGAGGTCCCTAGTTATTTGGAAAAGCATGCCTTTTCCTAAAAAATGGCACCTGGGGTCTAATTTGTAAATATAAAATATCAATTTAATGATTATATGGGTGCCTCTCTTTATTATTTTTATTGAAATTTGGGAATAAGATATTTTCATTAAAATTTCCAAGACTTTTGGTTATTTGATATCTTTTGACTCAACCACTAAATCCAAATACAGACTACATGCTAGATTTTATGTTAACACCTTCATGAATCAAGAACTACCTTCTTCAATATTCATCCATACTCCTTTTGGGGTCTTAAATCATATAATGTAATTTGAAAAATTATCACTCTTTTGTGACAAGTTTCATAATATGGGACATTATTTAAAAATGTGTCCAATAGCTTCTCAATTCAAACTGGTACAGGCCAAGCCCACTTGGAAAAGGAAACGGAGTATCTCATTCAAAGACTAATAAAATAGTGGATCTAAGGAAAAATAATCAAAAATAAATAGAAATAGAGGTAAAATAAATTACTATTTAGATAATCCAATGATGGAAGACAATAGCAATGTTAATGCTGGAATTGATATTTCTTCAAATAAATTATAAATAATACATCCAAACTAGATGCTTAGCCAAGGAAATTAGATGCATATTATCAAGGATGAATATTAAATAATTTTTAATATTTATATTAAAGTGAAAGGTACCTAAAATCATGACATTCCAAATTCCCCTAATTAGTTTGAAGTTTTAGTTCATCTAGAAGAAGTTTAGGATCAAGATCTAAAGAAGAAAAGTTTAGAAGAATTAAACAAATTTGATTTCATAAGTCATCCAATATATGCTTCTCCTAAAGGGTCCCAATAATAAGTTAAGTAATATCAAGAGATGTTAGTAATTCCTAATCATAGAATCAAATCAAATTTCACTTATTCTATTACCACTAGGAGGGTAATCAAAGGACCTATGTACAAGGTGCCTCCTAAAGTTGGAAAAACTACCAAAAAAGAAATCCTTAGAAAATTTACTAAGCTATAAATTGTATATGGGCTCAAATCAACCCTTTAATTAAAGGGAGGTAATCCTTCACCATTAATTCAAACATTTCAATCATTTCTTGGAATATTAGAGCAATGCCTAGTTCCTTAAAGCAAAAAGATTTTAGAGATTTTAGGAAACATAAATCTATTATTTTTGTTATTCAAAAATATAAAATATAAGAACCCTTTTTTGTCAATCATAATAATTTTCATTGGAAAGAAGATGGAGTTTTTTACACTAGATCTTCAAGAGAATATAAAGTTCTCATCACTTTTTGGGATACTAAATATTTTGTTAGGGAACCTGTCTTCAAGTCTACAAACCATTTGGTAGTTCTTTTTACTTATGCTGCTAATGGTAAGAAATGGATCTTCTCTAACATTTATCCATGAAAATCTTCAATGGATCATACAAAGTTATAGGAAGATATAATAATTTACAAGAATACATGTAAATATTTTTATTAGATTATGGCTTGAGATTTTAATTCTCCTTTACATCTAGTGGATAAAAAGTGGGGTAATAAATAATTTTAGACAGTATGAAATATTTATCTTCCATTATTTCTAACATATGACCGATATATGTGTAATTAAAAGGATCTAAATTTATTTGGAGAAATAGGAGATTGGGCAAAAACCTCATTCAATGTAGGTTGGATAGAATTTTTATTTCAATGGATTGGCTGACTCATAAGGATATGATGCTAAAGACTCTTCCTTATATTGGATTTAATCATAATCCTCTTAAGCTAAGTATTGTGTAAATTACTGCAAATGAAAAAAGATACACATCTAGGATGGAACACATGTGGTTTTCTCACCTAGATATCTATGATATGATTCTATAAAGGTGGTCTCTAAATGTGAATGGTTTAGATATGTTCAAGTTGGCTCAAAAAAATAAAAATGTTAAAATTAAAATAAAATAATGGAATTAACATGTATTTGATAAGAAAATAATAAAATCAAAAATATCAAATATTAAAGATATGACAGAAAGAAATGGATATCATACAGAGACTCAAAATAAGGAAAAATAGATTATTTGTGAGTATCATACTATTGTTGCAAGGGAATAAACCCTTTGGAGACAAAAATATAGAAATATATGGCTCAATAAAGGGGCTAAAAACACACACTTATTTGATATGTTGACATTGAAACATATAACACATAATTTCATCAAGGAAATTTCATATAGTGAAGGCCATCTCATTTTTTATAGAGATAAAATCAACCAAGACAGCTTAAAGTTATTTAAAAAAATGTTTAAAAATGATTTCAAAAGAATCATAATATTTGAACATGAATTACTTCATGTGATTCCTAAATTAGTGAAGCAAGAGGATGATGAAGCACTTACAATAACCACTTCTAATGAAGATCTCAAATTTTTTATTTCTAAAATGAAACCAGACAAATCTCACGGTCTAAATGGTTTCTCAATTTCTTTTTTTCCAAAAATTTTTAGACATCATAGGAGATGATGTGGTTGAATCAGTTAGTGAATTCATTACTTTATCTCAAATATTAAAATAATTTAGTCATATTTTTATTACTTTAATTCCTAAGAATGAGGAAGTAGTAAATATCTCATCTTTTTGTCCTATTAGATTATGTAATTCCATTTATAAAATCACCATTAAACTAATCTCCAAAAGGTTTCAACCAATAATAGAAATAATTATCCAGATCCAACAAGGGGGATTTGTCTCAAGAAGACAAATTCAAGATGAAATTTTTATTATACATGAATCAATTCACTCCATGGATAAGATCAATGATGTTGCACTTATTATAAAAATTTATATGGCCAAGGCATATGCCAAACTTGATTAGAGCTTTTTTGATACACTCTTGATTCAATTTGTATTTCAAGAAAAATTCCAAAAAAATATTATATCTTAAATATTCTCCTGTGTGTTCTTGGTTATTGTGAATGGATTTGATCAAGCATTTTTTAGAATAGGTAAGGGTGTAAGATAAGGGGATTCTCTATCCCCTTTATTTTTCATTGTCATGGTGAAACCTTTGAGAAAATTTATCTCAAGAGCAGTGGCTTCAAGAGACCGAAAACGTTTCAAACTAGCTAGACATTCTAACCCCATTTCTCATCAACAATTTGTGGATGATACCATATTAATATTAAATTAATATATTAAATAATATAGAGTGTTAAATTTTTTTGGTTATGCATTAATAGGCTTCAAATCAAATGGTAAAATTTGATAAGAATTCTATCTATTTGTTTAACATTCATATGGCTAGACAAAATAAAATTGCACAATTATTAGGCTACCAAATCAAATGTGTCCCTTATTCTTACCTTGGAATGCCTCTCTTTAGAAATAATATTTCAATATCTACTTGGAATCCATTAGTTGAAATATTTTAAAGAAATTTATATGTTTGGAAAGGTAAACTCCAATCTTAGGTAGGCAATATTTTGCTAATCAAGATCATGTTTTAAAGTCTTCTAATTTACCTTATTTATATTTTCATCCTTATAAAGATCATATAAGATAAAATTATCAAAATATAAAGGAAATTACTTTGTAATAGGTTAGAAGAGATACTAGGTATTATCCTGTTGCTTGGGATAAAGTTTGTAATTTAAAATGTAATGGAGGACTTGGCCTAACAAAATTTCATTTGATAAATAAAGAGTTCCTCTCTAAGTTTGTATAAAGTTTTATTAAATATAACATCACTTGGGCTGAAATTTTAAGATTCAAATATCTATATGGAAAAAATTTGATGTGCATTTTTGAAGATGACCAATTTGTTAGGTGTTCTCATTTATTAAATTTCTTGATTTCTAACAAAGATCTAACATCCTCTAGCTAAAAATGGCAGATTGATAATGGTATGAAGGTTGAACTTTGTAAATATTCATGTGTTTTATACCAACCTCTTAGTTAATTATAACTTTGGAAATATATTCAAGAGTGCATCCAAAATAAGTATGGTTGCAAGGTTCATTGATATTAGTAGTTATTAAAGGTGTTAAAAAATGGAAAACTTTGAATATAAAAAAAATTGAATTAGGAGGATACTATAATTGTGTCAAATTTGAATAATTTATTGATATTTTTTCACTTTTTGGCTATCAACAATGAAGATTAGATAGTTTGTAAATAATCATTTAATGGTTAATATCAGTTAAAAATTGGTTACAATATGTTTCCTGAAGATCAAAGAAATATTACTAATTTGGAATTGATTTGGGATACATTTTTTATTCATAAAATTAATTTATTTTTATGGGTGGTAGTTAAAAAAAAATCCTAAAAATGGATAATTTAAGAAGAAGAGGATTCATCTTGACTAAAAGATTCACCCTTTGTGAAACTGAAAATGAAAATTTTTCACATGTTTGTGGATTATCCTTATGCACAAGAAACTTACATCTTTTTTATTTCAAAATTCAATGTTATTTGGGTTTTTTATGGTTCTCTACTAGAATTTTATGTATCCTAAGATATTCTTTTTCAAAATGTTCCTAAAAAATATGCAAGCTCTCATTATTTCATATCATATAGCGTTTTTGGGAAGAACATAATAATTTTTTTGAAATAACAAATGTGTTAGTATATATTATCCAAAATTACTTACGAGTTTGTTATTTAAAACTTCAATATTATTGCTAATGAAAAATGGAAAAGTTTATTAACATTTAAACATCAACCATCTCTTAATTGGCAAATTGGTCCTATTGGTCTTGCAAAGAGTTATCCCAGAGATGAAATTAGAAGAACTAAATGGAAACCTCCACCTTTGGATTGGTTAAATCATAAATTTTTTGGGGATTCTAAATGATACCTAGGCCCATTAGAAGGGTGAGGTATAGCAAGGGATCATCAAGGAAAGTTTGTGGTAGATTATGTAAGAGATATGGGAATTAAGTCCAATCATTAGGTAGAATCCATTATAACTTTTTTAGATCTTAAGTTAGCTCAAAATTTGGGAAATAAAATTTAAATATAATTAATTTTATCTCAAGGAAAATTTTTATTAGTTGGTCAATCAAGAAAGTGGTGGATGAAGCTATCTCTAATTTAGACTCGAGGAAATAGGTGATTATCCAACATGTATATAGATAAGGAAACGTGATATGTGATTGCTTTAATAATATGGGTGTGGCCTCTTTGAGTTTGTCTAATTGGATGTATATTTATATATTCCTCAAGACATTATTTAGAGGATTAAGGAAGAAGTCATTTGTAATTAACATAATACTTGAGTATGTGGGGGTCCTCCCCAAGTGTTATATTAAAGGCTATTGGAACTTTATCTTTTTAGTCTATAATATTATGTTTTATTTGATTAATCTCTTTTTAAATTTCCCCTTATTCATTCTCAATGAGAAGATTGTAGAATTAGGAAACACAATATAGAGTTGTATTTCTTCTAACAAAGTCAACAAGAAGATAACTTTGAGGCTAATCTATAAATCGATCAATTAGTTTTGGGAAAGATAGAGTTTATCCTATTTCGGAGGCTAATAGGTTATAATGGGATTTAAAAATAGGATAGATCACAAAATTCTTGAGGAATTCAAAAATAATGAGGTAATTTGGGAGGCTCTATAGACTTAGGGATTGACAAGGCTTATGGATAAAATTAAGGGACATGATAGGTATGTTTCAACTATAATAGTGAACTCTTAGGAAGACAAAAATTAACATTAATGGGGTCTTGATGAATATCATTGAAGATTTGATAGCATGTGACAGGGTTTGAGATGGAGTACACCAAATTTTATAAAATAGGTAAGGACTACAAAAAGGATAAGGAAATTGTCCAACTAGAGAGTGAATCCATGGAGATTATCACAATGGATTTGACTAGGAATCACTACCAAGGACATTTGAATAAGTATCTCTCTATTTTATGTAATACATCACACTCAAAGGTAGGTTCCACATAGTCCAATGGTATTTTTTTATATTTATAAGCTATTTTAGGCATGCAATCCCCATAAGCCTTCCTTTCTACATTCTACTCTCATTAGAGTCCATTTTGAAATATAAAAAGGGATATTATCCTACTCCTAGACATGAAGGGGTTATATTTATCATCGACAAGTACTTTAAGGGGATGAATTAGAAAACTCTAGAAATTCTAAATACTATGAATAAAAAAATTGTGAATAAACTTGTGGACATCATAAAAATTAAGATATGGATTGAGTATCCTGGTAGCATGTCCTCCAAGGTTACAGAGGTTAATGCTACTAAAAATAATCTAGATAGTAGCATTAAAATGTGTCTGACGAGTGTGGCCAATAAATCTCTTTTGTTAGTCAATATTTTGGGAAATAATGGTAAAATAGAGGATTCTATAAGGGATTCAATTTTGGTTGAGGAATATATGACCAATATAGAGGATGGAAATAATTAAAAGGACCTAGGATGGGTAATCAAGGAAACCTAACCCAAGAAAATATATTCTATAAAAATGAAGACAAGAGTCCAAACCAAGGATAATGGAAAAGACTATATTGTTGTGTAACCTCATGATTTGAATGAAGACTTCAATACTTTAGTGGGGTTTTATGACACTCTAACAATATGGAAAAATAATTAGACATAAAAAATTCCATTATGCATTGGTTTATGAGGGAATTGATAGAACTTATAGGGAAAGTGAAATAATTATTGTAAGAGAACAAAATATTTATTTAAAACAATTCTGATAAGGATTTTAATAATTAAATTCAAAGTCTCCAAGTGAGGTTTGGTATGCTTGATATTGAAAATGACAATATAAAAAATAATATTAGCTTTCTGGTGAATTATAGAAAGGCATCTATGAATTAGAAAATATTAGATCTCATTTAAGAGATTTATTTGACATTAAGACCCCTAAAAAAGGCAAAGGTAAATAGGTTCAATGTAGTGGGTGTCATAAATATGTTGACAAAGAAAGAATTCTTCTCCATATCAATTCAAATCTTAAAAGAATGTAGAATTGATGGGAAGACATTATTGTAAATTTTGAAATGGATTAGGCTTTAGGTTCACTTCGAGTTGTTTTCTTCTCTTGGTGTATCTTTGGTTACTTTTTAGTTGTATTTGGGTAGTGTTATAGCTATTTTTGATTCTATTTGTACTTCTCTCTTTTGCAGACTATGGTGGTCCTCTTGTTTCTTTTTGGTTGTAGTTATGATAGGGTTTAGGGACCCTCGTAAAATAATATTGCCTTTAACCTTAATAAAAAAATTGAGTGAGGTATACTATGACTATCCAATAAATTAGTGGGCCTTGTTTATATTGGGAAAGTTTACATAGTCATTTTTAGTATTTATAAATGCTTAGATTCATTTTAATGTTCATTGAATTCTTATTTGAATAGTATTTTGGATTTGGAGTCTCCTTGGGTAATAATCATGAATAGGACTATAGGTGAGTGCATAGTCATTCCATTGATTTATATTACCCTTGATTATATACCCACCATTTCCTTTACTAATGATGTAAACATGTTCATCAATGGCAGTCTCCAACTCAGGGGTGTCTAGAGAAGTAGCTTAATGATGCCAAAAGGTTAGGTGGTGATCTCTCCTTCAAGTGGCCAATAGTTACTTGGAGCGAATGAGGACCAAAAGCAAAGAATTATTGTATTTATGTTATTAAATTAGGCATAGAATTATGCCTCATGCTTATGTATAAGATGAATGATATTTATTATATTGATAAAGGTTAATATAATCCAACTTGATTTTAATATTCTTATTAAATATAGTCTTAAGTATAATGTCCCAGCTATGTGTAAAGACTTATGCTATCTTTTTATTGAACCTCTTTACAAAAATAAGATGTAACTGAATGGTATATATTTTTTATGTAGATCCCTAGGAGGGATTCATTATGTAAGTAAAGATTCTTTAGCATGTTTATCTATTGAACATAATGACAAAATGTTTCATTACTTAGATATTCGCTAAGATCAACATGATAAATACACTTGTGTCTCTTATTATATCAATTATGATATAATTTATTAAATTAAGCTTCTCCAAGTATGACTTAAACTCAAATAAATATAAGTGAGATTATTATTGGGAATAAAAATATAACTTAAATATATAGTCTATATGTTGATGTTATTCTGGTAATAATATATCTTATGGAAGAATATTGGATCAAAGCATTGATTAAGCTATATGATGAAGAAATTCACTTCAAACAAGACCATTTTTTTAATTAAATAAGTTATTATAATCTTCCTTATTTTAGCTACATATGATATATAGAAAATAATTTCATCTGATCTTTCCTTTTAAATGAAATGAAATGGGCCCAAGGACCATTACCAGTTAGAATATTTGACTGAGCCTACAAGAACATTTTTGTAAATGAATATATCCATTTTAACCTTAAATAATTATGTGTAAAGTCTTTTAGATTGACTGCATATTCAAATAAACTAATGAGAATATTTGTTTAGAGTTGAAAGATTATTTTTCCTTGACACCTTTTTCTTCAATCATATATACGATGAAAACTTAGCCTATAATCACCTCTTTTAAGGAATTAAGATTCTTCTTAGATCAGGTTATTAGAAGAATTTAATGTGGGATTAGTAATTTCATTAGTTGAGTTTTAAATTCATGGAGTCATCTCTAAGTTTTCCTTTGGTTGTGCTTTACTCAATTTATAAAATCAACCAAATCTGGGTTTTAGTTCTTGTCTATCTCTTTATATTTGGATTCATATCAAATTTTACCTTATCCAATTGTCAAGAATCTTGTTATAATTTGTTTCATTAGTTACATTTTCATTGTCAGCTAATTATTCTACTTGGACATTGCATTAGAAGCATTTTAGTTGGGTCTTTCATAGCTTTTACCTTAATCAAATTTGTGACTTATTGAGAAAGTTCATTGGATGAATCCATGTGTCACATCTCACTAACCTAAGGATGATGTCAACATATCCCATTATACAATAGTAACTAAGAAAGAGGATCACTAGGATCCATCCATGTGTTACCATCCCACTAACCTAGATGTGATGTATTTATA
Source organism: Torreya grandis (assembly GCA_037957365.1). Taxonomy (NCBI): domain Eukaryota; kingdom Viridiplantae; phylum Streptophyta; class Pinopsida; order Cupressales; family Taxaceae; genus Torreya; species Torreya grandis. The sequence goes on along the minus strand of JARHVA010002781.1, from coordinate 776,215 downwards.
CACATAATATTTTCAAACTTTATAAATTAATTGATGCTTTCTCTCTTTTATAAACCTCTCAAGTCTCAATATCTCTTAGTGTACACCTTAAAAGGAAGACTAGGAAATGGATGGGTAGATCATTAGTGATTATTAAGATTATTGGCCCATATAACACAACTTTATATCTACATAACCTTCTCCTAATCACTAACCTAAGCCTTTCATCCTCTCTTACATACTCCTCAAATAATTTCAATGCCTTCCTTATCCCATTCCTAAGACTAAAAATGTTTTATGATATTTTACGTTTATAATGTTATCCTAAGCTAACCATGTATTCAAAGTGTTAAAAGCAATTTATGGGTCTAGGTGAACTCCAGTCGACCTAGACTGGGACCTAACTTATTTTTATCAATAAATGATATAGAGTCAATTAGGTTGACCCTATTAGCTAAACTTTTAGAAAGGTTTAGGGTTATATTAAACTATATATACACATCCATTTCTATCATTTATAAGAGAAGAAAATAAGAAGAATAATATATTACACATCTATTTATCCACCATCCTAATTGAGGATTAGAGCTTAGGGTTTCAATACTTTCTTTGGAGATGTGGATATTGTCTTATCCATAAGTATTTTAGATACATAGATAATTTTTGTAGCCTAGGATAACTTATCCTTATTATGCTTACATAACTAAACAACCTCTTTAAAAGCACCTTAGCCAAGGGAGTAATTGAGGCTCGAAGGGTTCATTTTCAAAGATAATTAGTACTAACTTTGTTCCTCTGTAAGAGTGGATATATTTTAATTTGTACTTATCTCCCATGTATTAGTATTTCCTATGCATTAAAATGAGTATAGATCTTCTATGCATGTTTATTTTTTTATTTTTATTACTTCCACTTTATGCCACAAGATTTGGTGAGCACTATGTTATATTTTAATTTGATTTTACATTTAATCAATGAATATGAAAAAATATAACCTAGCTATGGTTATTTTATAGTTTTGCTTGACTAGAGGATTTGAAACACTCTCTAGTGATGGTATCATGTTAAGATATCCCTTGGTTAGGTCTAGTAGATCCATCTTGGTCATGACCCTAAACATATATTATATCAATAATTGAATGTGTAAGTAGGATATATCTTCTCTAAGCTATGATTGATTAATAGGTTAGATGCATTTTCATTTCTAAATAATGCCAACATATCCCATTGTATGGAAGTCATTAGGAAAGAAGATCATCAAGATATATCTAAGTGTCATCATATTCATAACCTAGTGATGACATCAACATATCCTATTGTATGGTATATTCCTATAAAGTAGATCATGAATAACTATCCATGTGTTACCATCTTTCAACCTTGAGGGTGATGTCAGTATAACCCATTCTATGGAATATATCAGCATAACTCATTGTATGATTGATGTTATGCAAGACTATAATCAAGAGCCATCCACATTTCAACATCCCACTAACCCAATGGAGACAATAATTATCATATCTCATTGTACAATTACATTGTAGTTGGGAAGCTCTAGGTTGTTGTGGGAATGAAAAGTGGTAGGAAGTGGCATTGAGAGCAAAAATAAAATTTGGCATGGCTAAGGGGATTACCCAAAGTGATCACATGGAACCTAAATTCATCAAAAATAATTGAGGTTTATTTTGATGACCATCTCAATGCCATAATGCATTAACCTTTGGCTTGAGCTAGTGGATGAATTCTTGAGTGATTAGTTGAATTAATAGATATTTTGACCTTTTAATCAGTAACATGCACCTATTTATGGAATGGTGGTAGTTTTAAGGATTACATATATGAGTATATTATTGATATGAATTATTGTATTTTTTCTTATTTTTTATTGGTTGTATGTAAGATGATTGTGTCATGCTCGTTTATAGGGCAAAAAATGGGAATGATAAGAGCTCTTTCCATGTCCATGTCAGATAATAGTTTCATTAGTGTATATATTTTGAAATGATTGATTTTATTTTCTCACCTCACATAATTGACATCTTGGTGATAAAAAATTGGTAACATAAGTGATAAAACTAACATGTTTACTAAAAATATTCACATTCATTCTACAAGTATTTAATTTTTATTATTAGGTTATAAATATTATACCATAGGTTTTAAAATATTACAAAATAATGTCATTTTTAGTTAAGCACATCTTTTTTGGCATGTGAAGTGAGGTGCATTCAACCAATAAAAAGACTATTTCAAATAAAATGGACTTATGACCCAAAATAAACATGAGATAATGTTATAAACTGAATGATTTTAATATATTCCAATTAAATTCGACCAATAATATCATAATCATTTGGAAATATTCATCATATATTACATTGGAGATACTTTAGAACTATAGTTATTTTAATATTGTACACTTATCTCTAATAATTTCTTAAAATTTGATTAATAATAAGTATAAATTATTTGATATGGTAACTATAATTACGTATTAGATAACACTATTTATGTATTTCATATTTTACATACATTTTAGGTAAATAGGAACCACCTAACTTTTATATTTATATCATTGGAATTCTTTGGGCATTTATAGTTTGTGATACACTAGTAAGTAGTTAGTTGTGGTGTATCTTTAATATGGTATTGTTTAATACTTAAAATTTATATATCTAGCATATTTCTATTACACTATTTATGAACATGATCATTATATTCTAAAACTCAGATACATGACACCACTTATAATAATCTTCCATGTGATATCCTTAGAATTATTAGAGTTATAGAATGAATGTAATTTTTTTGAAGCATATTACAAATAGAATTAAGAATAACATAAAACTTTTATATTATCATAAAATAAAATTTTAAAGATATAATATATAAGATTAAAAATAATATACAATATTTATCTAGATATGCTGTAAACGGAAGTCAATCCATAGAATCTACGTGAGTTTTTTTCTATAATTTTTATTATGGATAGTTATCTAGATATATTGAATGATTCTAAATATGGGTAAAATTAGGAACAATTATACTATAACATTATAATTAAGGAAACTTCACTTTATAATTATAGTGCATGCTTTATTATGGATCACAACTCTTCAAACTATGAAGGTTTTGGTGCACTTCAAGGGGAATCATCTAAATATCTTGATGAACTTTAGAAGCAAGCATAACCTCATTGACCCCAATGGTGAAACATGATTTTTTTATGTGTATCCATGCATATATTTTTGGATGATGGTAACGAATGGGGGAGCATTGGATTAAAATGAAAATTTTAGTATGTATAAAATTTTTATTGGTTATTAGAATCTCAAATATGGCATGTTCTCCTTGTCATTGTTTTTTTTTTATATCTAGTGGATTAATTAATTACAACCCATGATATATAAATTACATGAATTATGAATTAAATTTACAATCATATTGAACAAATACTCTCTATAGGGCATGATAGGAGGACCCACTCAACTTATTATTTCTTATGACATGGCTAAGTTATTAAAACATTATTCTTCATGGATCACCGTTAAAGTTTGTGTAGTCCACATGATAGAGACATGAACATAATTATATTAAAAATACTTGTAGATGATTATTATTAAGAACTCTCAGCTGATTTTAGAGTTATAAGGATTACTTATAAATTCATCAAATGATCATACAATACCACTCATATTAGGTAAAAGGGCACCAAACACTCAACTATATCAAGATGTTCAAAGAATAACTTCAAATAGGGGTCAATCTAACTAAAGTCCATATGTATTTCTCACTAATTATGCTCAATAGTAATAAATAAGTGTATTGGAGGTTGTGCATGTATATTATGGAGATAAAAAATCTCATAATCAAGGACAAATATCTAATTTTGGTGATTAAAAATTGCTACATAAATTGAAGAGGGACTATTTTTTCTCCAAGTTAGATTTACATTATGAATACCATAAAATCTAAATAGGATAAGGATATATATTTAAGAGAAAATTTTAACATCATGTTAGTTATTATGTGTTCTTTGTGATACCATTTGGCCTCACAAATGATCCATCAACATTCAAAATCATGTTGTACAAATGTTTTTTTAATATATTCACACTTTCATTTTAGTTTTATTTGATGAAATTATATTATATATAAAAATATTGAATACGATAAACTACAGTTTAACCACACACTATATCTACTAGTGAATAAGTGGTTATGTGTAAAAAGATTAAAATTATCCTTTAACCTTATAAAGATGGAATAATGTTTTAGTAATGTATTAATGGATGGGTTTAAAGTGGATCCAAAAAAATCTAAGGATATGAAAAATTGGATAAAACATAAACCCTTTAAAAGTATTCAAAAAATTTAGGTACTAATAACTATTATACCAAATTCATCAAAGACTAGTGAAATTTCATATCCATTTATTACTTGTTACAAAAGTATACTTTTTCCTAGTATAAATGAGAAAAAATTTCCTTTGCACACCCTAAATAGGCTATGTGTACCACATATATGTTATCCATACCTAATTTATCTATATCATTCATCATTTCAAGTGACACTTCAAAGATAATAATTAGTGCAATGATGTAATAAGCATAAATTTAATCCTTTACTATCAAAGTTTTTTCAAGTAAAAATATGGATAGATCAACATTTAAGAAGGAAATGTTATGCAATCTCAATTCCATAACTCACTAGTGACCATATATTTTGGGATGACATTTTCACATTAAGATAGACACCACAACATTAATTAATTCTTGGAACAATGCATCTTATCTCCTGAGAGACAAAATGGGTTAATAAAACATTAGGATATAATTATGAGATTATGCATAAGAATTGAAATTAAAATGTTGTAGATGATTCATTATCCCATAAATTTAAGACCAAGGATATTTATCTACCTTATCTTTATCTACCCATTTTTTAATAAATTCCAATAGGAGTAGAAACAAGATACATAGGTTTATAGATGGCCATATGCCCCACAACCAAAATAGGCTAATCCTAGGTTAACTAATTACTATATAATCAAAGGTGAACTTATTTTTATGGAAATTCCACTCTTTTGAGATAATTTTTTTAAGGAACTACATGATTCAACATCAATGGGACATTTTGGATTCTTAAATACATAAGAAAGATTCAAAAAATAATTCTTTTTAGATGAGATGAAACAAGATATAAAATTTATTTTCACACAATGTGATGTGTTACGATCATAAGGGAGATACTGCACATACACTAGGTTCTTTAAAATTTTAACCAATCCATATCACAATATGGACTAATATCTCCATGAATATTATTAATGTGTTCCCAAGTAAGGGATGAAAATGGTGATCGTTGTGGTGGTTGATCATCTCTCAAAATATGCTCATTTTTTTCAGTAGCCTACACCTAAATATCATAAATTGTGTCACAAATCTACATGGATCATATTTTTTCCCTGCATGGTATGCCCAATAACTATTATATATGTTCATGATCCTAAATTCACCAATAACATATATCAATATTTTTTTAAACTATAATCCATGAAATTGAAAATGATCTCATAATATCACCCATAAAATAATGGCTAGACGTATATTTTCAAAAAGTGGTTGAAGACTTTACCTTATTTTAGTTTAAATAAATAGACTAAATAAGATAAATGACTACCTCTTATTATATGGTGGTATAAAAAATTCTACCACACCTCCACCAAGATGACACCATATGAACTTTTGTATAACTAACCACCACCATTTCACACACATTACCTTCAACAAGGATTCAAAGTTTATTAAATTAACTCAAATATAAGCCATTGAGAGACTCTACTTTAGTATCTAAATGACAAATTGGTAAAAAATCAAAAATACATAAAACATCAATAGTATCAACATAGTGTAAAGTGCTCATTCACCTTCAGGAACACAAGTTTTTTTCAACTCTAACCATATAATTAAAATTAATTTAAGCTCAAAGGTAGTTGTAATTCATCTCATAAATTATATGGACCATACTAAGTTTTAGACAAACCATGAAGGTCATGTAATAGTTTGACTTACCTAAATTTTCTAATATTTATCCCATCATCTATGTGTCATGTTTTAATAAGGTAATTATAAGGTCCAATTATAATCTTTCCTTTTCAAATTATTATTCTATTAATTTATCATTTAAATAATGTTTTTTTAAATACACTCTTCAAAATTATAACTACCCATGATTTTTTAAGATAATATGATTCTTTTGATATCTATATGTATGTAATGCATGTTTTTCCATGTTATTTGAGTTTTTTCAACTATCTAGGGTTCATAAATGTTATGGGTGAAATGATGTATAAGTTATAGAAGGACATTCGAGAGAATTGTGATAAAGCCAAATAAGGGTGTGCCAATGGAATTATATGAATAGTTCCCTTCATGACACCCATAGTTAAAATGTAATTGTATCTATATCTTGTTAATAGTTTTGAGTCTTTAGATTTGTGTACCAACCTAACACTATTCACACCACTTTTCTATACCTTATAATCTATTTTAATTTTATAGTGAAATATTTATGTGAATATGTTTTATAATTTAATTTATACCTTCCCAAAAACTCGAATGGAATAATATACCCAAGGCTTTAAGCTAGTTAAAATTTGAGAATATATATTTTTAGGTGAATTTAAGGCCATTTCACAAAAGAGATGGGATTGTCCCTTTTTGTTAATCCTAGAATATAGACTATTTATAACATGGGGAAGATAATATATTAATGGGCATGGATGAGCCTTGCTTACCCACATGGGTTTATAAGAGAAATAATTAATTATAAATACTTTTTAAAGAAGGCCCAAGGAATGGATAGAGAAAAGTACCACCTTCACATTATCCATTGTGTTTTATAATATTTTTTATAATAGGAGGGATATCCTAACTTGGAATTAATTTTTTGTTACTATTTCATTTTTTATACGAGCTCAAACTTAAAGAGGAGGAAGAAGATTGCAGTAGAGAAGGATTTATTGTATCAAGGAACTTGTAGGAGGATTTCTTGTTTAGGAACAAGTGGAGGAGTCAAGGTGTGTATTTAAATTACACATATGAAATATTTTTATTCTTTGATTCAAAATTTTCTTGTTCCCTTCTTGTTTGATAATTTTCAAAGGGTTATCCTATACATTTGTCTTGTCATTTTTTATGTTTTTTTTGACATGGTTAGGCCTATGGGCACAATGTTAATTTTATTCTTCTTAGGTAATGGAGATGATAAAATCCATCCACTTATTATTTTTGTTTTTACATAAATTTATTTAAATTAAAATCATATATTTATGATTCTAAAACAAGATTATCTTGTGTGCTTGATGTATTCCATCATAGGGTAGGTTTTGGGAATGGGAACTATGTTATAAAGTCCTCTTACATGGATCAATTGAATGGGGTTTGGGAAATATGAAAAATAATATTCTCCAAATTCCTCTAATGGTAAATGAGAAGGATTTTAGAAAGGGGAGACATCCCAAATTCCTCCTTATCCTACCCCATAGAGTGGAGAGTATAAATATTCATAAAAAATGGTTGACTTTAAAGTCTTATAAAAAAAATTAATATCTTGTGGTTGGTATGTGTAAATATATTATTGATTTTTTTCCATTTAAATGGCTTCTTTTGAATATTATTGGGTGTTAGTGGAAACATATAGCTTATATGGAAGTTTGATAAGTTCATCGATCTAGTTTTCTTGCCAGTAATCCCTTTTACTTATACTCACCTTACCTAAATGTTTTGATACTACCCATGCCAATGGAAGTGACCTTATGATGGAATTAATGGATTGGAGAAAATTCCCTCTTTGGTTTCACCTTGTGGTGTATGTTAGAGTTTCAATTTGAAGATTATTTTTCTCTAATTTCGTAAGGTAAATGTTTTTCAAATGTTAGTAGGATATGGGAATCCCTTCAATGTAATAATTTCATTTTATGATTTTTTAGAAAGAAACATATAGATTAAATTTTTGATATTAAAATATTGTAGTACCCATTTTTATATTTTGATGAAAGGAAAGGAAAACTTAAAATTTTGATAGAAATTATTATCACATTGAATTATTGAATTTGAGAATGTATATGAAAACTGCCATCTTGATAGATTTATTATAACATTAAAAATTATTTTATTGATTTAGATTGGAAGTATTGAAATTAATTTTCTTTCCATCAACCCAAAAAAATACTAGTTAAATTCATGTAAATTTTTATCTAACCTAAAATCACCTAAATACCCTAAAATAAATTTATTTATGTAGTATAAATTTCCATTATTCCACTTGTTTTCATGAAATAATTATAAATATCATGGTTTAACTATTATGCACTTTTAAAGGTAAATCTAATTATATGTCCTAATTTTTTTAGTAAAAAGGCCAAACTTTAGTAATTTATTTACATATTAGTGAAGGAAAATTTATAGCTGAAATAATTAATGATTTAATTTATTGATTTTATAATCTTGTAGAAATTTATTTTATAATTTTAGGGGCCATCTAGAGTTTGAGGATTTTTTTTTTTTTTAAATTTATTATCATGTAGGGAACTTTTGCACATAATCCCTTTACGTGAAGGTTAGTGCAACATTTTTTTTAAGGTAATTAGGTACCCTTAGTTGGAAGTCCCCCATTTGATTGTATAACTATGGTTTAGGCCTTGGGGATGATGGAGGGAACATAATGTTTTAAGATGGTGGTCTTATTTTTTAGGTTCCAAGTGATTCATTTTGTTGCACTGAATAACATATGTTTAACGGCTAAGGGGGACACATGGATTTTAAGCCATATGGTCAAAACCCACCTTAATTCATTTATTAATAGGATTGTTTATTGTCACCATTACCTTCAATACTTCCACATCATCATTAGAGCACCAAATTTATAAGTCAATTTTGGTTTTTAATAATACTTTGAAATTTTTATTTTAATTAAAAAAATTGTACAAGATTACATTCTAAAGTTTTATTCTATGATTTTATCTCAAAAAAAAAAATCTATAATTTATTTGTAAAATAATTTATAAGGAATAAAATGCCCAAGATTATGGTCAAATTAAAGTAACCCCCATTAAAATTTCACTCTCTTCAACATGGAAGGATTTGAGGGCATATAACAATTTATTTTTCAATATATAACCTAGTTTTGAAGGAGAAACAATTTTATCCTTTTAGGATTTTGGGGGTTTATTGATGCTTCTAATTACCTCATAGGTGCTCCTAGTGTTGATGAGCACTTCTCATTTTATGATGCTAAGGATCTAAGGCATGAGTTGTGGTTTGTGACACTTTGGGATGTCTATGGTGGAATAGAAGCAAAATGTGAGAGCTATCCACAATATTTGTTTAATTTGGTGGTTAGGAGCCACTAGGGTCCTATATATTTGAAACTTTATGATATTTATGTTCCACAAACTAACCTAAGTGGATATTAACAATGATCTTAAACTAAAGTGAGATTTGATAAAGAAAATATAAAAAATTAGGGTAAGGCAGAAAAATAATATGTGATTACAAGCTTCCATCTCAAATATCATGACAAGGTTCTAATTGGTTTGAGCATACATGAACCAATATATGATGTAAAATAGTATGAACCCATATTCCATCATAAACCAACAAATCATCAAAGGAAATATAGAAATCAAAAGTAATAAATGGAACTAATTTAAATAATTTATTACTATAACATGAATAGCATGAGCACATCCAAATCCAGAGCAAATGAAATGAAGTATACCTAAGACCATTTAACTAATCTAGCATAACACAAATCAACAACCTTATGATATAAAATGTAGCTCAAAATGAAAATAACCATTCAAATCTAAGACATTCACATTCAATTGAGAGATATCATTAGCTTTTAATATATTATTCAGATAATCTTTTCAGAATTCCTTAGTTGTATTAAAATGCTTTCTTGTATACAATTGGTCAGAGTCCATCCTTTAAAAAAATGGTAACCCCTACTATTTATAAAGAACATAGGTATTGTATCAGTTAACTTCTAGAAACATCCCTATGTAAGATAAGGACAACTATATTTTATACAAATATTAAAATACACATGACCTCCTATGTCAAATTTTATAAATAGAACTAATATATGCTAACAAACTTGCATATATGCATTACAAAAGAATATTATTTTCATATTACATTGGTGGGTCCTCTTGGTTATATTTTCTTGAGGATGTCCTTCACCCTAGTGTGTTGTTATTTAATCATCTCAAAATCTACCACAAGTTTCATCAAATAATCCTCTTCTTGATCCACCAATGTATTGAATTATTTGTCACTTTTGGCCATGAGTTCTTAGATACATTGTGCCTCTAAAATCTACCTTTTTGAGGTAAGGATGATGTCAAATACCTTCTAATTATCCCTAAAAGACTAGCCTTGGTTCTATTTGATATTTCGGATGAAGACAGTAACCTTTTTTTTAAGTCTCCATCATCTATCAGGCTTGTATAATTGGGTTGAGAGGGGTTTACCAAAAAGGTCTCGAAGATCTTCTCCAATCTATCTATCAAGTCCTTGTCCTCCTTCATAAAATTGTTGACACTATTATACCAATTGATTAGGTCCTATATTTTATCCACTATGACAACCAAGAAGATGTTCAAATGTCCCAGTTTGATGATTTTGATGTCCTATACATGTTTTATAGTATGCACATTGATTAATTTCATTGTCTGGTCTTTGGATTCCTACCATTGAATGATTAATTCCTATGCCATCTCAAATTTATGGGTCACGCAACTTAATATAAGATTAAATAATTCAAATATGTCAAGAAGAGACTTATTCAACATCTTTAATATGTCTTTAGGGACTAAAAATGTTACATGTGCTTCCAAGTCATGCTTCTCCTTTTCTAGGTTGATGATTCTTTATTTCATTCCCTTGACCCTAGGTAAGGTCATTATTTATTGGGCCTCAACTAAACTTGCTATGTCCTCTTGATCAATGGGGTACTCCCATATTGTTTGCCATTACATAGGAATTACACCCATAAAAGACTCCACTATTTGGAACATGAAATCCTCAGTGCCTATAATGGCCTTCTTTGTTGTTACCTTTTTTAATCCAGCTATGTCTAGATTATACTGCATAATGGCTATTGGTTTAGATAATTTGGGTAGATTTAGGATCTCAATATTAGTACCACTTGATTCTCTAAGATCCTTCAATATTAGTTACCTCAGTAATCCTCCTTTCTTCTTAATCCTTTATGAGCACTATAATCTAGGGTTTGATATCATCATGGGTATCCGTCATTGTAGTGCTGGTAAGTGCTAATGAATGTGATTGGGATATAATATTTTAGAGATTTACATAAATGAACTGTTAGGGATGATAGGTCCATGTATGGGTAAATCATCACTAAACAAGTTAACCCCACTAGTAGGATGGGTTCATGTCACTTTTGGACTTTTAGAGGTCTTAAGAACAAGGGCCATCTCTGGTTCCCTTTTCTTTTTTGAGACATGGACTAAATCAAATATATTTCTTTCCCCTTTTCCATCTCACCTGACTAGGGTTATTTATCTTGCACCAATTTAGCTATGGCTTCCTTAATCCCCTCCTCTTCATGATCTAACCCATTGGTCTCTAAAATCTCTTTGAATAATCCTTCAACTATTTCATATGGTTTTAGGGTAACCATATCAATGTGATCTAATAGATAATGTGGTCTTGGAGGTGAAATTGATGATTAACAACCTTCTCCTAGTCTTTCTTCCAACCTCCTCTTGTTAGGTGCTTGAATTTTTAGCACTTTTTGTTGTGGTAGTCTTATAGGTGCACTTGAGGTGGAAGGTAATAGATGATATTGCAATGGGTTCATCTGCTTAATTTTTCTAGTTAGCTTCTCCTCTATTTAAAATCTATGCTCATGTTTGAAGCCATGTTGCCTACACTTGGCTAACACTTCCTCAAAGTTTACAGCCTTGGTTTAGAGATGGTCATATGGGCTAACCATTTGCTCATAGGCCACCTTGGTCAGTTTCTTAGATTGTAGATGGAGGATAAGTTTGTTATTTAGGTCCCATTATTTAAAGTCATCCTTTTGAAAATAGAAGGCATATCTATGTTTGTACATAACATACAACTATATCTAGCCATAGATCATGGTTTTTCCAATCAAAAATGGAAAAAGATGAAAAATTCCTTTCCTCTTCTCTCTACATACACTGTTAAATCCTTGAAGGAGTTGGTAAGTAATTTCTTGTTTAGCCAATTTGATACGGACATGCATTGGCAATATATGGCCAAGTTATGACTCCTTCCATCTTTATGATGGTGTAATCTAGGTAATAACATATCTCACCCATGGGCTCTACATATTTCTTAATGAGGAGTTGTACATTGGACATGAGATTACCTATGATAGTCTTAACCAAATTAGGATATATGCAATCAAAAATGAATTACATGTGACCCCTATATTTAAAGATATATAATTTTGAATAATGATGGGATATGGTAATCTTGCTATGAGAGGACCAATTCATGATATTAATAATATGTGTGGAGGCCATCAATGAGTCTAATAGATAGAACATCATGGGAAATTATTGGTTGGTCTTCCTTTTTATGCCATATAATTGTCTTCACAAGTGGATGCTAATTAGTTCTCTAATAGGTGAAGTTAGCTTCTCTTTCACCAAGAAATATGTGTAGGAAACCCATTTGGGATTAACATAGGTTATGGTGGCTACCCTTTAATCTCTATTCAATATGTTCATGATTATCCTAGTGTTGTCCTTGATTTTATAATAGGGATCTTCTCATCAAAGTTCCTGGATATGTGGATTCCCTGGTTTAACCAAGGTCTTAGAATAATGTCCCAATTACGCTTGGTTTTCCACTCCTTGTTATTGGGGAGGTCTATATGAGTCCTAAGGAGTTTATAGTAGACCTAAAAAGCTATAGGGGAAAATCATGCTATCCATTTTGACACACCTTCCCTAACTATCCAATCACAATCAATTCTATAATTAATAAACATAGGTGCAAGGATATCTATCTAATAGAGTACCTCTAGTTTTGTAGCTACTTGATGAAAAAAAAATCTAAATTGAAATCAAGTCATCAAATTTCCTCTTGGTTACGATGATCCTTTATTCATTACAAGTGAGAGGCTACATTTCCTCAACAATAAAGAAGATCTCTTACCCGTTCGTCATTCCATTGTTGAGTGCCACAATGTCCAATTCCATATTCCCAAAATGTCTTCCCTCATTATCCATAGACAAACAAAATTTTCACTCTTCTATCCATTATTGCCTAGCTTCTACCATGATTCCTTAATTTCCTTTGGCTTATGACTTGATTTTTTTTTCTCAGGATGAAATTTGAGCTTGTTTAATGCAATTATGTCTCAACAGTCAAGAATTATGGATTTATGTTATTCTACTAGGGTTTCTTAGAGCTTTAATGGTGAAGGTGGAAGATTTCATAAATTTTTCCATTCGTTAGATCTTATGGATAGCCTCACTTGTGAAAATTCTATCTTTTAGAGCATATAAAATCTTTGGATTTATCATTTACTACTTACATGGTGCCTACATGGCCTTCCTAAGCTTGTTTTTATGGCATCTCCATGAAAATTCTTTTAAAAGATAGACATTGGTTTTTAAATCAATTATTTTATATTTTATTCATTATATCAAGACCCAAAATTAGCGTGGACCATTGATGAAGATCTTGGAGGTTTCCTTTGATTGGTTGTTTAAATCTTGAATTACCTAGTTATGCGAAGTGGCATATTTTTTCATTTTTAGGATATGACTTTGGAATTTCATGTTAGAATGAGCATTGTTCTTCCACATTTTTAGCCATCAATATTTGGCATCTTCAATTAAAAATTCATCCTTAATTTCACTCCATTGGATCAAGACCTCTGATTAGGCATGGCCCATTAGATCCTATGAGATGTACACAGTTAAGTTAGTCTTGAGGCCTTAGTAAAAGTTTAGGTCTAAAATGCATTCCTAAGGTTTATTTATGTTGATAAACACTAATAAACTTAAGTTAAAATGCTTCATGCTAGGTTTTATATTTTAATAAACTAAGGGTATTTTAATAGATTTTTTAAAAAAATGCCACCTTTTCGTGGCTAAAAGATTGGCTGAGGTTCAATTTAACAGCCTCACTAATGTCAAAGACATCCTCATAAATGTCAAATGATGGGAACAAGATTATCAAATTTAAGCCTATAAAAATTCTTTGGTTGATTAATGAATAACTATGTGTCGTATTCTTAGGAAGTCCTAGGATTTTAGAGTCAATGTGGTCTATTAGATCAAGATCGATGATGTAGTGAGGACCATTGATCATGATCTGAGAGGTCGAAGATAGTTTGGTTTGAATTTCAAGGAGCCCCTTTGTCTTTATGCTATTAGATCAGATCTCTAGGTGAATATGGATCATTAAATCTATATAATTAAACAAATATTAATTCAATTTATTCAGTTATGTATATGATTAAGTTAAATAATTAGTCTTAAGTTAATAGTGTTAATAAAAATGATGAACTTAAAGCTAAATTTTACTATGCTAAGCCTAAGGTCAAAACATTAATGTAGTCCCCTTTTAGATTTAGGTAAAATTTTGGATGTAGTTCAACTTGATGGTCTCACTAATGTCAAAGATGTCCTTGTGAGCATCAAATGATGACAGTGAGGCTATCAAGTTAAATCCCATGCAAAAAATTTCATAGTAAGGGGGTATGAATTTCCCATTAAGATTTTTCCCACCATTTTTTGAATTGAAATCATAGGTTTTTTTACTTGGGAACCCTACCTTTCTCCATGAAACCTACATTTCATCATCCAAAGACAACTATTAGTAAGGTTAGTCCATAAATCATAATCACATATAAGCATCAAAGGAATCATTCCCTTTTCAAGTGGACAATATCAAAATTCTAAGACAGAATAACTTCTTCAAATCCAATCTAAGATGCAAATGTTTTAAAACATTTACAAGGGTCCTTATTTTGCAGAAGAAAAAAAATGGGGTATGTTGGTCCCAACAATTGGCAACTCACAAGGGGAACATAGAAATATGTTAGAACCTACAAAATTTGGTTTATACCAACACATAAGTCCTTTATCTCCTTTGACCAAATATCATTACCTAGATCAATTCAAAGTTGAAAAAAGCCTCAAATGTGTAGAATTAAAATTCTCATGTCAAAGCCTAAACATGTTGTTTTTGTGCTTTGATTCCACTTATTATTTGTCATGAGACTTTATTTAACAACATCTAGGTTCATACCTTTTAACCATTACATATGACTTTGATCATATTTAGATATTCATTAAGAATGGTTACTCTTAGTTCAACGAAGGGTTAGGCATTGCTCTTCTACCAACTAAGCATCCATATCCATGATAGAGGTTGCCTGAATCACATTTGGCTTTGTATATTTTGAATTAGCAATAAGTCATATTTTTTTAGGTCTTTTAACAAAGATTGGGAGCCAAGATAGCCATGTTTAAAGGATTTGGCCAAATGTTTTGGCGTTAGGATAATCTCCTATAGTTGAAACCTTGATATCAATTAAGGATGTGGTTTGAGTGTAAGCATGCATATGCCTTAACCTTTTGATCTCTCCTTCCCTATACATGATTATTATCATAAAATAGCTTTGGTCTCAGATAATGTTTGGATTTTTGTGAGGTAACTGACTTCTATGTGAGTCTTGGTAAAGTCTCTAGATTACAACATGATGCTATATTATAGCCTTAGATTCTCCTATGCAAGTTTCATGCCCTCATTTTGAAATAATATAATTTTAATAAATTTAGGTGAATTATAAGCAAAGATTATCTACAAGACTTTATTTAAGAAAAGGGGCACAACCAAATAGAAAGGACACACCCAACAAAAAGCAACCAATTAACAAGAAATAAATAAATAAATAGAAAGCAAACAAATATACATAAGCCAAATAAGAAAACAAATCAAGGAAGGAAACTAACTAGCCTACCTACTATAACATTAAACAATCTTATAGATTTTATTCCATGAAGACTCCTAGAGGAGCAACAAAAAAGTAGTGTTTGAGATATTTCCCATTGGTGTGCAATGTGAATTCTACTCATTGAAGGTATTTTAACTTAAAGGTTTTGTTGCCTAATATTTCTATAATTTGGTATGGGCCAATCCACAAGGGTGTAAACTTACCATGCTTTCCTTTAGTTTTTGATGCCTTGTCCCAAAGTAGGACTAGGTCTCCTTATATGAACACCTTCACTTTAGACCTATTTTCCAACCATATTTTCATAGTTTTTTGATGTCTAATAAAATCTACAAATGACTTTTATATAGCATCCTCCATTTGAATGATGTCTAACAAATTGGAAATGGCCAGTTCTTGGATCTCTTCCATGTATTATTACATGAATGTGAATGTAGGTAACTTGAGGGTAATGTGAAAGATAGGTTCATAAACATACACCAACAATAATGGTAAATCCTTGAGTGTTTGCTTGATTCTTATCCTATCAGCCCATAATGCATACTTAAGGAGTTTGTGCCATGTTATATGTTTATTTGTAGCAAACTTCTTGATGGCTTTCATAATATTCTTATTGGTACATTTAGATACTCAACTTCCTTGAGGATAATGATTGGATGCAAAATTTAAAGATATTCCATTATCATAATCCAATTTAGTCATTTCTATGGATGTAAATGTAGATCCATTGTCATAAACTAAGGAAAATAGGGTTCCAAATCTAGTGCAAATATTTTCTTCCAAGAATTCAATCACCTACTTTGTCTTACATTGTTTGGTGGCTATAGCTTTTGTCCACCTTGTGCAATAATATTTAGTAGTAAGGACATACTTTTGGCCTTTAGAGGAATTGGGGTTAAATGCCCCCACAAAGTCTAACCCTGACTATGTAAAAGGTTTGTCTACAATCATGAGTTATAAAGGCATGGGTGCATTTGCCTCTTTTGTGCTAAATATTTGACATGTGTGGTACTCCCTCACATGATTGTGAGCATCCTTGAAAATGGTGGGCCAATAATACCTATCCTTTAGTATATTGTGAGCTATGGTTCTCTTTTAAGGGTGTCCATTACCTATCTTTTATGAAAAGTGGACATGATTTTAGAATATTCTTATTTAGACACACACCTTAAGTAGATCCCTTCAAATTTATTCCTATAAAGGACTCCATGTCTGATGAAATAATGGGCTGATTTGAGCCTTAAGGATATATTATATCCTATGGTGAGTCTTAGGGGATACATACCATTTTTAAGTAAGTGTATTAGAGAGTCATACCATTCATTGGGCTAGAAGCTTTTCTTATCAACTTCTATGACATGAATATTAGAATTAGTATTGGAAATCATCTTGAATAGGCCTTGAAATTTCATGAGTTTTGAATATTTGTTTTTATATCATACTCTTGTAGGACTAACATCCACTTGCCCCTTCATTCCCCAAGCTCATTTTGGCTTTAACATAAGCTTTATGGCTAGGTTTGGTAAGATGGCATGCACCTTATTTCTAAGGATGTAACGTTTGAATTTTAATACTACCTTCACTAGTGCATAGGCTTATTTATCAATCATGGAATAGTAACTAGTCTCTTTGTTTTGTAATATATGTTAGTTCATGTAGAGTGATGTTGGCTTTGATATTCTTCATATCCTCCACAATGTTCTAACTAGTCTTACATGATGGTTCAGTAGTAGGTTTGGAAGAACTTCCCTTAGGTGGTTTAGGATCATTCCTTAATGTAGTGTATGGAGGAGTCCCATAATTTTTAGGTGGTGTTGAAGTAGTCAATGGCTATTTTTTAATCTATTTCTTAGAGGATAGGTTTTTAAGAATTGTTAAAAGTTTTAAATCTCTTAAAGAATATTTTTAGGCTCATTATCCTCTTAGAAAGGGAATTGGAATGTTACTACCATGTGCACTTGCTCAAACAAGGTTAGACCTAAAAGGAATTATAATAGTATCTTTGTTTGAGACTACTTCAAATGTGTCAATTTATACTTGAAAATCTTTAAAGGATTTCCAAAACTTAATGCAATCAATCATACCATGTTTATATATGGCATGTACCCTAAAATAGTCTATGAAGGCAATATTAGTGAGATTAATATCCATAGTCTTTTTGTTGGAAGAAGGCTCACTGGCTTTGTTGTTGTTATACAAGCTATCATTCTCAAATTTATTTCTAGGCCTGTTGAAACTTTGGAATGTGAACTTTATTCTAGAGGTGTCATTATCATTTCCAACTTGGTTTTCTAGTTGTAAGAAATATGTGTTGAGCTTTTAGACCATATTATATATATATATATATATATATATATATATTCATTCTCATTCTTGGGTATTTTAGAACTTTGAACTTGGATATTATTAAAAATATTGACTAGCACTAAAGCCTTTTTCTCATTGGTGTAAGATCAATTAGTAGCTTGATGACTTAAGAAACCAAGGTTTTGATTAGGAGAAATATGGATAATAGGTAATACATTCAGAGCAGGGAGCTAGTTCAAGGGTAGAAAATTTTGGTTATTGTTTGGGAAAAGGTTCAATATAGGCATCTGGGGTTATATGTTTGGGATAGAATAATCGATCTACCCTTGGAGTTATATTTGGTCATAATAAAAACCAATTCAAAATATGCCTAGTTGAATTTATTGATAGCTAGGAGTGCCCTTTTTAGAAACACAAAATTCATAGGGCCCACTGCATCTTTGTAAACTTCTAGAGCTAAAGCCTCATTAGGTTTGTATGGATCCATGGTTCAACTAAACATATTTTGGAACCTATAATTGAAAGATATAATAGGTTCACTTTCATACCTTTTAATGGTTGTGAATTGGTGATAAATAATGTAGGGGCTTATGATCTTTCCAAATTGATCAATAAAGATAGTCACAAAGTTATTCCATGAGGTGATGCAATCATCAAGAAAATTGAGGAACCATTCATATGAAACATCCTTGAATGTAAATGGAAACAAACTACATGTTATATCTTTATAAATAACATTTAAAAATCTTAAATTAGCCTCATAATATTTAACATGTTATTCTATAGTTGTAACACCAGTTGGACTAAATATTGGCAAGTACTTTTCAGAATCACATGCTAAGTCATGAACTACATCTGGTATATTAATGGGGGAACTTACAAGTCATGCCATATCTAGATGAATATTTAACATAGGAAACCCTTGTAAGGGTGAAGATGGTAGACACTTGGAATTATTACACCTTCCTCTATCTTTCTTAGTTTTTCTGTGGGTTTATAGCTTGAATAAGGGTTCTCTAATCTCTAAGTGTTATTTGGTCCTAATCCTTTTCAATTCTATCTTGAATATTAAGGATCGTATTTAAAATATAGTGTGTCATTTTAGATATCAAAAATAACAATAATCAACCTACACACTAAGCATATTTTGTAGACATTTACTCATAAAGGGATAAAAGACACTAATCATTGACTAAGCAATTCAAAGATGTGTTGAATTATGCAAATATGACCATTTTTTTTAACTTGTGACTTAAATAAACCAAAGATTCATAAATAATTTTAAATCTTCAACCAAAATAAGCCATTCTAATCACAAATACTATGAATTCTTAAAATATGAAGCCATCTTTACTATAATTTAATCATTTCTTTATAGAGAACTAAGATCTTTAACTTACGAAGCACAAAGATAGGTGGGAAACCACTTAAACATGAATGATATTTTAAAAAAGAGTGAAGAATCACTCATAAGGGTTAATAATCCTTCAACCATAACTCAATAAATATCACAATTGATTAAATGGCCCTACTTTTAGGGCCAATAGAGCTCTTTCTCTTGTTGATGTTTCTAACTTCCTCATAGTTACTCTTAGTGTTGATGAACACTTATCATTTCATGATCTTGAGGATCCATGGCATGAGTTTTAATTTGTCATAATTTGGGATGTTTTTGGAGGAATAGAATTAAAGTGTGTGAGCTATCCATAATGTTTGTTTAATTTGATGGTTTGGACCAACTATGGTCCTATATATTTGAAAATTTGTGATATTTTTGATCCAAAAACTAACCTAAGTGGATATTAACAATGATATTAAACTAAAGTGATATTTTATAAAGAAAATATAAAAAATGAGGGTAAATTAGAAAATATAACATGATTGTACGCTTCCATCTCAAATATCATGATAAGGTTATAATTAGTTTGAGAATACATGAAACAATTTATGATGTAAAATAGTATGAACCCAGATTCCATCATAAACCAGGCACGCATCAAAAGAAATATAGAAATCAAAAGTAATAACTAGATTTACATTAAATAATTTACTACTGTAACATGAATAACATGAGCACATCCAAATCTAGAGTAAATGAAATGAAGTATACCTAAGATCTTTTAGCTAATCTAGAATAGCAAAACTTAATCACCTTATGACAAAAAATGTAGCTCATAATTTAAAGAACCATTCAAATCTAATAAATTAACATGCAATTGAGAGATAGAATTATCTTTTAACACACTATTTATACAATCCTTTCAAAATTTCTTAGTTTTATTAAAATTATTTCTTGTAAATAATTGCTCAGAGTCCCTCCCTTTTAAAAATAGTAACCCCCACCTATTTATAAATAAAATAGGTGATTTAATAGTTAACTTCAAAAAAAATTGTATGTAACATAAGGACAACTATAATTTTTATAAAAATTACAATAAACATGACTTCCTACATCAAATTTGACAAATAGAACTAATATATGCTAATAGACTAGCATATATGCATTACAAAATAATATTCTTTTCATATTACATTGGTGGGTCATCTTGGTTACATTTCTTGAGGATGTCCTTCACCCTATTATATTCTTATTTAATAATCTCAAAATATACCATAGGTTTCATAAAAATGTCCTCTTCTTGATCTACTAATGTATTAGATTCTTTGTCACTTTTGGACATGAGTTCTTGGATTCAATTTGCCTTTGAAATCTACCTTCTTTAGGTAAGGATTATGTTAACGACCCTCTTATTACCCTAATAGATTGGCCTTGTTTCTCTTTGATATTATAAATGAATAAATTAACCCTTTTTTTGAGTTCTTCATCATCTATTAGGCTCATGGCAGTGGGTTGAGAGGGGTTTGCCAACAAGATCTCTAATAGCTTCTCCATTCTATCAATCAAGTCCTTTTCCTCCTTCATGAAATTGTTGAAACTATTATAATAGGTGCTTAGGTCCTATATTTTATCTACTATGCCTCCTAGGATGATGTTTAAATGTCTTAGTTTGATGATTTTTATGTCTTATAAATGTTTTATAGTACACACATTGATCAATTTAGCTATCTGGTCTTTAGAGTCCTAACATTGAATGATTAATGCCTATGCCATCTCATCTTGATGGGTCAAGACACTTAATCTAAGCTTCATGATCTTAAATCCTTCAAATATGTTAAGAAGAGTCTTATTCAACATCTTCAATATGTCCATAGGGACTAAAAATGTTACTTGTGATTCCAAATCCTACTTTTCCTTTTCTAGGTTGATGATTCTTTGTTTCATTCCCTTGACCCTAGGTAAGGTCATTGCTAATTGGGCCTCAACCAAACTTTCTATGTACTATATATGTATGGGGTGTTCCCCTACTATTTTCCCTTACATATGAGTTAGACCCACAAAATTCTCTACTCTTTTGAACATGAACTCCTTACTACCTATAATGGCCTTCTTTGTTGTTACTTTCTCCAATCCAATTATGTTTGGATTATACTTCATAGTGGCTATTGGTTTAGAGAATTTGGGTACCTCTAAAATCCCAATCCTAGTACCACTTAATGCTCTCGGATCCTTCATTCTTTTGACACTCTCTTTAGTTACTTCAATAATCCTCCTTTCTTCCTGCTCCTTCATGAGCACTCTAATCCAAGGTTTGATATAATCATGGGTATCAATACTTGTAGTGATAGTAAGTGCCAATGAATGTGATTGGGATGGAATCTTTTGGAGCCTTCCATATATGAAATAGTTAGGGATGATAGGTTCATGTCTGGGGAACTCATAACTAAACAAGATAACCTCATTGGTTGGATGGGTCCATGTCACTTTTGGGCTTTTAGAGGTCTTAGGAACAAGGGCCAGCTGTACTTCCCTTTTCTTTTGTGAGATAAGGACTAAATCTAGAGCTATTTCCTTCCCCTTTTCTATCTCACCTGATGGGGGTTCTTTAGCTTACACCAACTCATTTGTGGCTTCCTCAATTCCCTCATCTTCCTAATCTAACCCATAGGTCTTTACAAGCTATTTTAATAATCCTTCAACTATTTCATATGCTTCTAAGGAAACCATATCAATGTGCTCTACGAGAGAATGTGGTCTTGGAGGTGAAATTGATAATAAAGGAACTTTTCCTATCCTTTCTTCCAATTTCCTCTCTCTAAGTTATTGAATTTATAGACATTATTTTTAGTCTTGGAGGTGAAATAGAGGTGGAAGGTAATAGATGATATTGTAATGGGTTCATCTACCAAATTTTTCTAGTTGGCTTCTCCTCTCTTTAAAATCTATGCTCAAGTTTGAAGCCATGTTGCCTATACCTAGATAACACTTCCTCAAAGTTTTCAGCCTTAGTGTAGATATGATCATATTGGCTAATCCTATGCTCATAAGCCACCTTGATCAGCTACTTGGATTGTATATGGAGGACAACTTTGTCATTTGGGTCCCATTCTTTGAGGTCTTTTTTTTTTTAAATAGAAGGCATCTCTATCTCTGGGCATAACATCCAACTATTTGTAGCCATAGATACTTATTTTTCCAAAAAAAATGGAAAAGGATGAAAAATGTCTTTCCTCTTCTCTTTACAAACATTATAAAACCCTTGGAGGAGTTGGTAAGAAATTTCTTGTTCAACCAATTTGATTGAGACATGGACTAGAAATATATATGGCTAAGTCATGACTCCTTTATTCCTAATGTTGGTGTAATCTGGGTTATACCATATGTCACCCATGGGATATACATATTTATTTATGAGGGGGTGTACTTTGGGCATGGGATTCCCTATGATAGTCTTAACCAATTTAGGATATATGAAATCACAAATGAAATACATGTGACCCCTATATTTAAAGATATGTAATTTTAAATAATGATGGGATATGGTAATCTTGGTATGAGAGGACCAATTCTTGATAGTATGAATATGTGTAGAGGTCATCAAAGAGTCCAATAGATAATACATCATGGTAAATTGTTTGTTGGTCTTCCTTTTTATGCCATATAATTGTCTTCCCAAGTGGATGTTAATCAATTCTCTAATACGTGGAATTAGCTTCTCCTTCACCATGAAATATATGTAGGAAACCCATTTGGGGTCAACATAGGTTATTTTGGATACCCCTAAAGATCAATTTAATAGGTTCATGATGATCCTAATGCTTTGCTTGAAATATATAATAGGGATCTTCCCATCATGGATCCTAGATATGTGGGTTCCCTAATTTAACTAGGGTCTTACAATAGTGTCTAAATTATGCTTGGCTGTCCACTCCTTGATGGTGGGGAGGCCTATATGAGTCCTAAGGAGTTTATAGTAGCACTTAAAATTTATAGGGGTAATGTATTATATCCCTTTTAACATACCTTCCCTAACTATATTATCACCATCAATTCTATAATTAACAAAAATAGGTGCAAGGATATTTATGCAATAAAGAACCTCTTATTTTGTAGCTTCTCAATGAAAACTAGACATCTTAATTATAACCAAGTCATACAATTTCCTCTTGGTTACTATGATCCTTTATTCATCGGAAGTGATAGGCTATATTTCCTTGAAAACAAATAAGATCTCTTACCAGTTCTTCATTCCATTATTAAGTGCCTAATGTCTAATTCTATATCCCCAAAAAAATTTCCCTCATTATCCATAGACAAATACAATTATGCCTCTTCTTTCCATTTTTGCCTAGATACTACCATGATATTTTAAATGCCTTAGGTGTATGACTAGATTTTTTTTCTCAAGATGAAATTTTAGCTTGTTTAATGTAATTATGTCTCAACAGTTAAGAATTAGGGATTTATGTTGTTCTATTAGGGTTTCTTAGATATTTAATGGAAAAGGTGGCATATTTCATAAATTTTTTCATGCCTCAAATCTTATGGATAGACTCACTTATTTAAATTCTATCCTTTTGGGCACACCAAATCTTTGGATTTGTCATTTAATGCTTATATGGTGCCTAGATGGCCTGCTTAAGCTTGTTTCTATCACATCCCCATGAAAATTACTTTGGAAGCTAGACATTGGTTTTCAAATAAATTCTTTTATCTTTGTTTTATTGGATCAGGACACCCAAATGAGTGTAAACCATTTATGAAGATGTTGGAGGTTCCCTTGCATTGGTTATTTAAATATTGAATTACCTAATTATGCCAAGTGGCATATTTATATTTTTTTAAGATATAAATTTGGCATTTCATGTTAAAATGAGTGTGGTTATTCCATGTGTTGATCTATAAATCTTTGGAATCTTCATTTAAAAAATTATCCTTCATTTTTCTTCATTAGATCAAGACCTCTAATCAAGCATGGCCCATTAGATCCTATGAGATGCACAAAATTAAGTTAGTCTCAAGGCCTTAGTAAAACTTTAGGTTTTAAATGCATTCCTAAGGTTTATTTATGTTTATAAACACTAATAAACTTAGTTTAAAATTCTTCATGCTAAGTTTTCTATGTT
Source organism: Torreya grandis (assembly GCA_037957365.1). NCBI lineage: Eukaryota > Viridiplantae > Streptophyta > Pinopsida > Cupressales > Taxaceae > Torreya > Torreya grandis. The sequence goes on along the minus strand of JARHVA010002781.1, from coordinate 751,426 downwards.
AATACACTAAAGTTATTTTTATATAGTTTTAAAAAAATTCCCCCTTTTATTAGCTAAAACATTATCTGAGGTTAAATTTGATAGCCTCACTAACATCAAATACATCCTCACAAATGTCAAATGATGGGAGAGAGATTATCAAATTTAATGCTATGAAATTTCTTTGGTTGAATGATGAAACACCATGTCTCACATTCTTAAGAACTCCTAGGATTTTGGAGTCGATGTGGTATGTTGGATTAAGATCGGTGATGCAGTAAGGATTTGTTATCATGATCTGAGAGGTTGAAGTTGATTGAGTTTGAACTTTAGGGAACCCCTTTGTCTTTCACCATATGATCAGATCTTTAGGTAAATATGGATCATTAGATCTATAGAAGTGCATAAATCTTAAGTCAGGCTATTCGATTATGTATAGCCTTAAGTTGAATAACTAGTCTTAAGTTACTAGTGTTAGTAAACATGATGAAATCAAAGCTAAATTTCACTATGCTAAGCCTAAGGGTGAAATATTAAGGTGGTCCCCTTTTGGATTTAGGTAAAATATTGGATTCAATTCAACTTGATGGTTTTACTAATGTCAAAGATATCCTCATGAGCATTAAATGATGAGAGTGAGGCTATCAAGTTAAATATTATAGGAACCTTTTCATAGTAAGTAGGGTTGATGCATAGTTCCTCCTAGGTGATCTCACTCCATTAGATTGGATATTTGGTGAAGTGAGAGTCGTTAGATTTGCATTCAAGTCAAATCATTAAGTTAGGGCCTGATATGCATAGTAGTTTATACTAGGGTTTCAATCTTAAGGCATCGTTCATGTTAAATAAACATGGAGACAATTTAAGATTAGAACCTAGGCTAAATATTAAGAAAATATTAGGTCCTAAATGAAAGGGGCTTATGGACTTAACAATCAAACAAGGTTAAAAGGATAATAAAAAAAGGGTGATGAGAAATAAAATGGGCTTAAATGTGATTTTATATTATGTTTTGGGCATGTTAAAAACATAATAAAAAATTAATATAATATTAGACTTGGGGTTTTCCAAAAAAAGAAATCCAATTTCCTGTTAAGTTTTTTCTTGCCATTTTTTGAATTTAAATCATATGGTTTTTTACTTGGGAACCCGACCTTTCTCCATGAAACCTATATTTCATCATCCAAAGACAACTATTAGTAAGGTTAGTACATAAATCATAATCACATTTAAGCATTCAAGGATTCATTCTCTTTTCAATGGACAATATTCAAATTCTAAGATAGAATAACTTATTCAAAGTCAATTTATGATACAAATGTTTTAAAACATTTACAAGGGTCCCTATTTTGTAGAATCAGAAAATTTGTGGTATGTTGATCCCAAAAAATTGAAATTCATAAGGGGAACATAGTAATATGTTAGAAATTATAAAATGTGGTTTAGACGAACACATAAGTCATTTATCTACTTTAACCAAATATCATTGTCTATATCAGTTTAGAGTTGAGAAAAGCCTCAAATGTGTAGAATTCAAATTCTCATGTCAAAGCCTAAACATGATGTGTGCACACTTTGATTCCACTAACTATTTCTCATGAGATTTCAGGGAACAACATATAGGTTCATACCTTTTGACCGTTACCTCTGACTTTGAGCATATTTAGATATTCATTAAGAATGGTTACAATTAGTTCAAGGGAAGGATTGTGCATTTCTCTACTACTAGCCAATTTTCCATATCCCTGATAGAGGTTTCTTGAATCACATTTGACTTTGTATCTTTTGATTTAGCAATAAGTCATTTTTTTAAGGTATTTTAACAAATTTTGATAGCCAAGATAGCTAGGTTTAAAGGATTTGGTCAAAGGTTTTATCCTTAGGATAATCACCTATATTTGAAACCTTGATCTCAAACAAGGATGTGGTTTAACTGTAATCATGCATATTCCTTAACCTTTTGAACTCTCCTTCCCCATACATGATTCTTTTCACAAAAGAGATTTGGTCTTAGGTAATGTTTTGGATTTTTGTGAGGTAACCAACTTCTATGTGAGTCTTGGTAAATTATCTAGATTAGAACATGATGTTATATTACAACCTTAGATTATCCTATGCAAGGTTCGTTCCCTCATTTTTAAATCCTAGAATTTTAAGCAATCAAGGGAAATTTTGAGCATGGACTATCTACAAGACATTATTCAAGCAAAGGAGCAAAAAAAAATAGAAAGGACACACCCAACACAAAGAAACCAAACAATAATAAATAAAAAATAGAAATCAAATAAATATATACAAGCCAAATAGGAAAACAAAGAAAGGAAAGAAACTAGCTAGCCTACCTACTATAACCCTAAACAATATTATAGATTTTATAACATGAAGACTCCTAGAGGAGTAATAAAAATGTAGTGTTTGAGATATTTCCCATTGGTGGGAAATGAAAATTATACTCCTTGAAGGTATTTTAACTTTAAGGTGTTGTTACCTAACATTTTTGTAATTTGTTATGGGCCAATCCACAAGGCTGTAAGCTTACCATGCTTGTCTTTAGGTTATAATGCCTTATCCCAAAAGAGGAATAAGTCTGCTTATTTAAACACCTTCACTTTAGACCACTTATCAAACCATATTTTCATATTTTTTTGGTGTCTACTAATGTATTCAAATGCCTTTTCTATAACATATTCCATTTGAATGATGTCTAACAAACTAGAAATAGCTAGTTCTTGGCTCTCTTCCATGTATTATTGTATGAATGTGAATGTGGGTAAATTAAGGGTAATGGGAAAGATAGGTTCCTGACCATACACCAAAAATAATGGTGAATCCTTTAGTTCTTTCTTGATCCTTATCCTATCAGCCCATTATTCATAATTAAGAAGTTTGTGCCATGTTCTGGGTTTATCTGTAGTATACTTCTTGATGGCATTCATACGATTCTTGTTGGTAGGTTTAGAGACTCAATTTCCTTAAGGATATTGATTAGATACAAATTTCAAAGAAATTCCATTATAATAAGACCATTTAGTCATTTTTATGGATATAAATGTAGATCCATTATCAAAAACTAAAGAAACTAGGGTTCCAAATCTAGTACAAATATTTTCTTCTAAAATGTTGATCACCTCCTCTATCCTACATTATTTGGTGGATATAGATTTAATCCACCTTATGCAATAATTTTTAGTATTTAGGACATACTTGTGGCCTATAGAGGAATTGGGATTGCTTACCCCCACAAAGTCTAGCCCCCATAGTTGCAAAGGTATGGCTATCTTCTGCTCTTTTGTACTAAATATTTGACAATAGTGGTACTCCTTCACATGCTTGTGAGAATCCTTGAAAATGGTGGGCCAATAATACCCATGCCTAAGAAACTTGGGAGCTATGTTTCTCCTTTAAAGGTGTCCACTACCTATCTTTTCATGAAAAGTGGACATGATTTGAGAATACTCTTCTTTAGACACACACCTTAAGTAGATCCCTTCAAATTTCTTTCTATACAGGACTCCATACTTGATGAGGTAATGGGATAATGACTTTAGTTTCTTTTATCTATTAGGTATCTAAATCTTGGGAATGGATTCCACTCTCTCAGGATATGTGGAGATCCCTTCTTTGGTGATGACATGCCCGAATAGTTTTCCTTTAGTAACACAAAGGATTCTCTTCTTAAGGTTGAGGGATATGCCATACCTCCTGAACCTTTCAAAAAATTATTCTAGGTGTATGAAATGATATTATATATTATTATAAAACAATATTAGATCATCCATATATATGATGATGCATTTTCCTACTAGACCTTGGAAAGCATGGTGCATGGCTCTCTGAAAGGTTGCCCCTATATTAATAAATCCAAAGGGAATTATTTTGAAAGAATATGTTCCCCATTTAGTGGTGAAGTATATCTTAATTATATATTATTTGGCAACAAGAAATTTTTTATATCCATAAAATCCATCCAAGAAAGACATCATGGTTGATCCTGAAACAACTTGGATGCCCTGATCTAGAGAAGGCAAGGGCCAATTATCCTTTTTAGATGATTTATTAATATATGTAAATTATATGTTTCATATTTAATTTATCCATCCTTATTTATAACTGGGACCAAGATATAAACCCAAGTATAATGCCTAATAGGAAAAAGAATCCTTGCATCCAGTAGTTTCTTGACCTCCTTAAAGATCATGGGTTACAAGATAGGTTTGATAGGTCCTTGCTTCTACCTAAAGGGTTTGAAATTTTAGTTGAGGGTTATGTTGTGATTGATAAACCTTAGGTAAAATATTTCCAAATATTCATAGGACCAAGCAATTACATATTTATATTTTGTAACCAGCTCCCTATCCTTTCTATTTTCCATTTCAGTACAAACCTTTCTTATGTTCACTTGTTCACACTAATCATGTAGGCCAATATTTATTACATGATAGTCCTTACCACTTACCTTGGGTACCTTAGGTGTTTCAATAATCTTTTTATGATCAAAAAATAATTTTAATGAGATCATCCGTTTAGTTATCTTATTGTCATTTAGTTGGATGATTTCACGATTAATCTCTCTTTTAGGAGAAGTTTCATCAGCTTCATCAATGATGTGAGATTCAAAGGCCCCAAAATTATTCAATAAATATAGAATTTATTGATCATAATTGAAGACATGAAAATGATTCAGGTTGTCCAAGACTAAGGGGCATGGTACTAGCTCAATGCTAAAGTTGGGGGAATCATGATTGGGCATGAGACTAGCTATAGTAGAGGAAATCTCATTAACAACTTTATTTTCTTCCATGGAGATAGAAAATATGTTGAAAACATAACAATATTCTACCAAGTCACAAACCCTAAACTTGTACCCATTAAGGTAAGATATATTGCATTGGTACTTGTTGCTTACTTGATTGACCACAAATATAAAATATCCATAAACAAGGAGTTCCTTGACCTTCTGATTAATATCAAGCTACAACCCTAGGATGAGAGATTAATATTTGAACAGGTTATTAGTGATTTAGAATTTCAATATATAAGATTCATGATATTTTTTTCTATAGGGTTTATCAATATAATACTAGCTCCTGATCCTAACTTACATTTGGCACCATCAACATATAGTCTCCATAGGCTAGGCATTGGAGGAGGGTTCTTGGAACTAGGTTATTCTACAGCTTCCAAAGTGAAGATTATTAGATAAAAATCAAAGAATTTTACATTTTCATTGATATAAATATATTATATTATCATGTGTTTCATCCTTGGCTCCCTTTCCACCCTTATTTGATTTGGAACACCCTTCCAAGGTAACCATAAGTGGGAGCAGCTAATAAACATGTATCCATTTAAGGGCTTAGTCCATTCGCCACTAAGCAGCAATCCATTAGCACTAGGGATATCCACCACTTTTATGTCCATGATTTGTTAAACTCTTAGTTCACTAGCCATTTGTATATGCACATTCAATAATTCCCCAATGACTTTGACTTGTGACTTGTCTAATTGCATGACCACTCTATTAGACTTGATTGGGGTCAACCTAGGTTATTTACATATCCCTACATTAATGATGTTGGTTGAGGCTCTAGAATATCAAAGGTAATTATGGACATTCTTTCCAAATATTTTGACTATGAGTACGAAGGGTGGAGACTCTACTTTCGTTATTTGTATAGTTACATTTGCACTATCACTTTTTATAAGATTCACAAGTGTTTTAGGCAATGATTCTAAGAGTAATTATCTTTTTTCCATAATCTATTTTAGCTCATGTAGAGTGATGTTGGATTTGATCTTCTTCATATCCTCCACAATTTTGTAACTTGTCTTGCTTGAAGGTTCAACAGTAGGTTTGGAAGAACTACCCTTATGTGGATTAGGATCATTCCTTGATGTAGTGTATTGAGGAGTCCCATAATTGTTAGGGAGAATTGAAGTAGTTAATGGTTGTTTTTGTTATCTATTTATTAGAGAGTAGGTTTTCAAGATTTTTTGGAATGCTTAAATATCTTTAGGAATACTTTTGGGCTCATTATCCTCTTGGAAAGGGAATTGAAATGTTACTATTATGTGTACTTGGTCAGATGCCTTGGATCCAAAATTACTTATAGTAGTATATTTATTTAGGATTACACCAAATTTGTTAAGTTCCTCTTGAAAAAATTGTAAGGCTTTGCAAAACTCAACGCAATCAATATCACCATGTTTAGATGTGGCAGGTACCCTATGATAGTCTGGCAAGGCAATATCAATGAGATTAGTATCGATGGTCTTCTTTATAGAAGAAGGCTCACTAGATTTGTTATTGTTGTAGAATCTATCATTATAAAATCTATTTATAGGCCTCTTAAACTTTTGGAAGCTGAAGTTCATTCCAAATTTTTCATTATCATTGCCAACTTGTTTTTGTAGTTGTAAGAAATTTGATCTATGATTTTGGACCATATTTAATATATATTCATTATCATTCTTGGGGATTTTAGAGATTTAGACATGGATACTGTTACAACCATTGATTATCACTAAATCCTTTTGTTCATTGGTGTGATATCCATTAGTATCTTGATGACTTAACAAACCAAGGTTCTGATTAGGAACAACATGGCTAGGAGGTAATACATTTACAGTAGTGAGTTGGTTTAAGGCTAGATCATTTTAGTTATTATTTGGGAAAAGATTCAATACATGCATTTATAGGTTAATGTTTCAGAGAGAATAATCCATCTACCCTTTGGGTTGTATTTAGTCACTAGTAACCATCAATTCAAAATAATCCTGGTCTAATGTGTTGATAGCTAGGAGGGTACCTTTTAGAAACACAAAAGTCATAGGGCCCATTGTATCTTTGTAAACTTCTAGAGAAAAAGATTTATTAGATTTGTATGGATCGATGTTTTGAATAAAAATCTTTTGGGACATGGAATTAAAGGATCTAATAGGTTCACTTGCATCCCTCTTAATGGTTGTGAATTAGTGATAAATGATGCAGGGGCTTATGATCTTTCTAAATTGATCAATAAACATAGTGTCAAAGTTATTCCATGAGGTGATGCAATCATTGGGAAAATTGAGGAACCATTCATATGATGCATCCTTGAATGTAAAGGGAAACAACCTACATGACACATCTTCATAGATAACATTTAACAATCTTAAAGTAGCCTTGAAATATTTTAAATGTTCTTATTTAGTTGTAACACCATTTGGACTAAATTCGCAAGTACTTTTTAGGATTACATGATAAGTGATGAACTACACCATGTATATTAATGGGGGAACTTCCAAGTCATGCCACATCTAGATGAAGATTGAACATAGGAACCCCTTGTAAGGGTTAAGATGGTAGTGACTTGGAATGCCTATGCCTTCATCTACCTTTATTGGTTCTTTTGTGGGTTTCTAACTTGAGTAAGGGTTCTCTAGTCTCTAAATGTGATATGGTCCTGATCCTTGGCAATTCTATCTTGAATATTAAGGATCTTATTTGAAATATAGTGTGTTAGGTTAGATTTCACAAGTAATAACAATCAACCTACACACTAAGCCTATTTTTTAAACATTTACTCATAAAGGGACAAAGGACACTAACTTTTTAATAATAAATCTCAAAGATGTGTTAAATTATGCATATATGACCATTCTTTAAAACTCAGACTTAAATAGACTAAATATTAATAAATAATTGTAAATCTTGAACCAAAATAAGTTGTCCTAATCTCAAATATAATGAATTCTTAAAACATGAAGCCATATTTACTAGAATTTAAAAATTTATTTAAATAGAGCTAAGATCTTTGCCTTATGAAGCACAAATATAGGTGGTAAACCACTTAAAGATAAAGGATCTTTTCACTTAGAGTGAAGAATCACTCCTAAGGGTTAAGAATCCTTTAAAATTAATACATGAAATTTCACAACTAATTAAATGGCCTTCCTTTTAGTGCCAATGGAGTTCTTTCTCCTATTGATGCTTCTTAATACCTCATAGGTGCTCTTACTGGTGATGAACACTTCTAATTTTAGGATCCTAAGGATCTAGGGCATGAGTTGGAATTTGTTACAATTTGGGATGTTTGTGGTGGAATAGAAGTAGAGTGTGAGAACTGTCCACAATATTTTTTTAATTTGATGGTTTGGAGCAACTAGGGTCTTATATATTTGAATATTTATTATATTTATGATCTTAAAACTAACCTAAGTGGATATTAACAAATATCTTAAGCTAAAGTGAAATTTTATAAATAAAATAGAAAAAAGGAGGGTAAGGTATAAGAGAAAACATGATTGTAGGCTTCCATCTCAAATATCATGATAATTAGTTTGAGTAAACATGAACCAATTTATGATGTAAAATATTACTAACCTAGATTCCATCATAAACTAGAAAAGCATCAAAGGAAATATAGAAATCACAAGTAAGAATTAGATTTACTTTAAAGAATTTACTACTATAACATGAATAACATGAGCACATCCAAATTTGGCGAAAATAAAATGAAGTATACCTAAGATCTTTTAGCTAATCTAGCATAACACAAATTAACAACCTTATGACAAAAAAGTAGCTCAAAATGCAAAGAACCATTCATATCTAAGACATTAACATGAAACTGAGAGATATCATTAGCATTTAACACACTTTTAAGATAATCCTTCATAATTCCTTAGTTTTATTAAAATGATTTACTGTATATAATTACTCAATGTCCATCCATTTAAAAAATGGTAACCCTTGCCTATTTATAGAGAACACAGGTGATATACCAGTTAGCTTTTCAAAATATTGATATATAAGATAAGGACAACTCTCCTTTATACAAATATTGCAATACTCATGATCTCCTACATCAAATTTGACAAAAAAACTAATATATGATAACAGAATAGCATATATGCATTAAAAAATAATATTCTTTTCATATTACATGAGTGGTACTCCCTCACATGCTTGTGATCTTCCTCGAAAATGGTGGGCCAATAATACGCAGCCCTGAGAATCTTGTGAGTTATGGTTCTCCTTGAAGGTTATCCACTCCATATCTTTTCATAAAAGGTGGACATGATTTGAGAATACTCTTCTTTAGACACACACATTAAGTAGATCCCTTCAAAGTTATTCCTATACAAGACTCCTTATTTGATGAGGTAATGGGCTACTTTGAGCTTTAAGGCTCTCTTTTGTTCTCTAGTTAGTCTTAGGGGACAAATAACATTGATAAGTAAGTGGATTATAGAGACATACCATTCATTGGGCTAGAAGTTTTACTTATCAACTTCCATGACATGACACTTAGGATTAGTATTGACAATCGTTTGGACTAAGTCTTGACATTTCACCAGTTTGGCAATGTTCATTTATATATCATACTTTTGTAGGACTAACATCCACTTTCCCTTTCATTCCCCAAGCTCATTCTGATTTAACATAAGCTTTATGGCTAGGTCTGGTAATATGGTGTGGACCTTATTTCTATGTATGTAATGTCTAAATTTTATTACAGTCTTCACTAGTGCATAGGCTTGTTTATCAATCATGTAATAGTTTACTTATACTTTTTTGAAATTGGTGCTCATGAAGGCTATATGGTGGTCATATCCATTAATCCTTTAAGTTAAGACTATAGCCATGGTGTGTTCAAAAGTAAATGGATATAATTGAAAGTCTTTTGAGAAGTTAGGACTTATCAAGACTGAGGCTTGACTGATTACCTTCTTGATGTCAATAAATGCTTTCTTGGATCCTTTATCCCAAGAGATTTTAGCATATTCCTTAAGCATATCATTCAGGGGTTTGACAATCTCAACAAAGCTTGAGATGAACTTTCTTATAAATTTAATATTGCCAAAGAATGACTTTCATTATTTCTAGCTATTAGGTAGCTTAATCTTAAAAATTGCTTCCACTCTCTCAGGATCTATGGAGATCCCTTCTTTGGTGATGACATACCACAATAGTTTTCCTTCAGTAACATAAAAGATGTTCTTCTTAGGGTTAAGGGATATGTCATACCTCCTACACCTTTCAAAAACTTGTTGTAGGTGCATGAAATGATCTCTATTATTGGAAAACAATGCTAGATCATCCATATATATGATGATTCATTTGCCTACTAGACCTTGGGAAGCATGGTCCATGGCTCTTTGAAATGTTTCCCCTTAATTAATCAATCCCAAGGGCATTATTTTGAAAGAATATGTTCCCCATTTAGTGGTGAATTTTATCTTCATTGTATATTCCTTGGCAACAAGCACTTGGTTATATCTAAGAAATCCATTCAAGAAAGACATCATGGTTGATCTTGAAACAACTTTGATGACTTGGTCTAGAGAAGGCAAGGGATAATTGTCCTTTTCAGATGTTTCATTCATATTTATAAATTTTATGTATAATCTAATTTCTCCATTCTTCTTTCTAACTAGGACCAAGTTAGCAACCCAAGTGGAATGCCTAATAAGAAACCCAATCCTTTCATCCAGTAGTTTTTTGACCTTTTTAAAAATCATGGGTTCCAAGATAGGGTTGACAGGTCTTTTCTTCTACATAAAGTGCTTAAAATTTTCCTTGAGGGTTATGGTGTGATTAATAACCCTTAGGTTAAATATTTTTATATCTTCATGGGACCATGAAATCACATCCTTATATTTTTTAAGTAGTTCCCAAGCTTTTCTATTTTCCATTCCAATAAAAGCCTTTCCTATATTCACTTGTTGTTACTAATCATGCAGGTCAAGATTTATTACATGATAGTCATTACCACTTACATTAGGTACCTTAGGTGTTTTATTAATCTTTTCATGATCAAACAACCTTTCCAATGAGATCATCCTATTAGGTATCTTATTGTCATTCAGTTTGATGATTTTACCATTAATCTCCCTTTTATATGAACTTTCATCAGCTTCATAAATGATGTGAGATTCAAAGGCCCCAAAATTAGTCAATAAATATAGAATTTTTTGATCATCATTGAATACTTGAAAAGGATTCATGTTGTTTAGGACTAAGGGGCATGGTACTAGCTCATTGCTGAAGTTAGGGAATCATGATTAGTCATGAGATCAGCTACAATAGAGGAAAGCTCATCAACAACTTTGTTTTCTTCCCTGGGGATAGACAATATGTTGAAATCATGAAAATATTATACCAAGTCCAAAACCCTAAACCTATACCCCTTAAGGTAAGATATCTTGCATTGGTACTTATTCCTTACTTGATCTACCATAAGTTTAGAATATCCATAAACAAGGAGTTCCTTGACCTTATGCTAAATAGCAAGCTACAACCATAGGATGAGAAATTCATATTAAACCAAGTTATTAGTACATGGGAATTATAATTTATAAGATGAATGATATTGTTTATTTATAGGGTCTATCAATATAATAATATCTCTTGATCCTAACTTACATCTGGCACCATCAACATGTAGTCTCCATAGGCTAGGAATTAGAGGAGGGTTCTTGGAACTAGGTTCTTTTATAGATTCTAAAGTGAAGATTCCTAGATAAAAATATACAAATTTTAAATTTTCATTGACAATAATATATTATGATATCATGTGTCTCATCTTTGTCTCTCTTTCCACCCTTATTTGATTTGGAACACTATTCCAAGGTAACCATAAGTGGGAGCAATCGGTTGAAATGTATCCATTTAAGGCCTTAGTGCATTATCCACTAAGGAGTAATTCATAATCACTAGGGATATCCACCACTTATATGTCCATGAATTGTTGAACTCTTAGTTCACTAGCCATTTTCATATGCACATTCAATAATTCCCCAATGACTTTGACTTGTGACTTGTCCAATTGCATGACCACTCTATTAGATGTGATTAGGGTCAACCCAGGTTGTTCACATATCCCTATAGGCATTATGTTGGTTGATGCTGCAGAATCTAAAAGGTAATTATGAACATTCTTTCCAAATATCTTGACTATGAGTAGGAAGGGTGGAGACTCTACTTTAGTTATTTGTATAGTTACATTTACACTATCACTTTTTGGAGGCTTCCTAAGTTTTTCTGATAATTATTCCAAGAGTAAGTCTCTTTGTTCTATAATATATCTTAGCTCATGCAGATTTATGTGGGATTTTATTTTTTTCATATCCTCCATAATGTTGTAACCAATCTTGCTTGAAGGTTTAGTAGTAGGTTTGGAAGAACTGACCTTAGGTGGTTCAGGATCATTCCTTGATGTAGTGTATGGAGGAGTCCTATAATTGTTAGGGGGAGTTGAAGTAGTCAATGGTTATTTTTGTTATCTATTTATTATAGGTTAGGTTTTCAAGAATTTATAGAATGATTAAATCTTTTTAGGAATATTTTGGGCTCATTACCCTCTTGGATAGGGAATTAAAATGTTACTACCATGTGCACTTAGTCAGTTGTCTTGGACCCAGAAGGACTTACCATACTATATTTGTCTGTGACTACTTAAAATATTTGAATTTATTATTGAAAAGATTTAAAGGCTTTAAAAAACTCAATGCAATCAATATCACCATCTTTATATGTGGTATGTACCCTAAAATAGTCTAGTAAGGCAATATTAGTGAGATTAATATTATGGTCTTCTTGCTAGAAGAAGGCTCACTGGATTTGTTGTTATTGTATAAGTTATCATTTTGAAATATATTTCCAAGCCTATTGACCTTTTGGAAGTTGAAGTTCCATCTATATTTGTCATTATAATTCCCAACTTGTTTTTCTAGTTGTAATAAATATGTGCTAAGATTTTTGAAAATCTCTAATATAGATTCATTCTCATTCTTGGGGATTTTAGAGCTTTAGACATGGCTATTTTTACTACCATTTAATTGCACTAAATCCTTTTGGTTATTGGTGTGAGATCTATTAGTAGCTTTATGACTTGAGAAACTAAGGTTTTAATTACGAGCACCATGTCTATTAGGTAATACATTTAGAGTAGGGAGTTAGTTCAACACTAGAGAGTTTTGGTTATTATTTGGGAAAAGGTGCAATACATGCATCTAGGGGTTAATTTTTGAGATAAAATAAGCCATCTACCCTTGGGGAAATATTTGGTCACTAATAACCACCACTTCAAAATAATCTTGGGCAAATGTATTGATAGCTAGGAGGGCCCTTATTAGAAACATAGAAGTCATAGGGCCCACTGCATCTTCGTAAAATTCTATAGCTAAAGCCTCATTAGGTTTGTATGGATCGATGGCTCAACTACACATATTTTTAAACCTAGCATTGAATGATATAATAGTTTCACTTTAATCCCTCTTAATGGTTTTGAATTGGTTATAAATGATGTAGGGGCTTATGATCTTTCTAAATTGATCAATAAATATAGTGTCAAATTTATTCCATGAGGTGATGCAATCATTAGGAAAATTGAGTAACCATTCATATGCAACATCCTTGAAAGTAAATAGAAACAAACTACAAAATACATCTTCATAGATAACATTCAACATTCTTAAAGCAACATTCAAATATTTAACATGTTCTTCTATAGTTGCAACACTAGTTGGACTAAATATTGGCAAGTAATGTTTAGGATTATGTGGTAAGTCGTGAACTACACCTGGTATATTAATGGGTAAACTCCAATTCATTCCATAGCTAGATGATGATTGAACATAAGAAACACTTTTAAGGGTGAATATGGTAGATAGTTGGAATCCTTATGCCTTCCTCTATCTTTCCTAGTTCTTCTGTGGGTTTTTAGCTTGAGTAAGGGTTCTCTGGTATCTAAATGTGATATGGTCCTAATCCTTGTCAATTATAGCTTGAATGTTAAGGATCCTATTTAAAATATAGTGTGTCAAGTTATATTTCACAAATAACAACAATCAACCTACACACTACACCTATTTTGTAAACATTTACTAATAAAAGGACAAAGGACACTAATATTTGACTAAACAATCTCAAAGATGTTTTAAATTATGCAAATATGACCATTATTTGAAAATTGTGACTTAAATAAACTCAAGATTCATAAAGAAATGTAAATATTCAACCAAAATAAGCCATCGTAGTCTTAAATTCTATGAATTCTTAAAAATTGAAGCCATCTTTACTAGAATTTAACCATTTCTTTAGAGAGAACTAAGATCTTCACCTTACAAAGCACAAAGATAGGTGGGAAATCACTTAAAGATAAAGGATATTCTCACTTAGAGTGAATATTCACTCATAAGGGTTAATAATTCTTCAAAATTATCGTATGAAATATAACGACTGATCAAATATCCCTCCTTCTAGTGCCAATAGAGCTCTTTCTCTAGTTGATGCTTCTAACTACCTCATAGGTGATCTTAGTTTTGATGAACACTTCTCATTTTAGGATCCTAAGGATTCAGTGCATGAGTTGAAATTTGTGATAATTTGGGATGTTTGTGGTGGAATAGAAGTAGAGTGTGAGAGTTGTCCACAATATTTGTTTAATTTGGTGGTTTGGAGCCACCAGGGTCCTATATATTTGAAACTTTGTGATTTTATGATCTAAAAACTAACCTAAGTGGATATTAACAATGATATTAAAATAAAGTGATCTTTGATAAGTAAAATATAAAAAATGAGGGTAAGGCAAAAATTAAAACATGATTTTAGGCTTTCATCTCAAATATTATGACAAGGTTATAATTTATTTGAATATACATGAACAATTTATGATGTAAAATAATATGAACCCTGATTCCATCATAAAGTAGGAAAGAATCAAAGGAAATATAAAAATCACAAGTAATAATTATATTTACTATAAACAATTTACTACTGTAACATAAATAGCATGAGGACATCCAAATCTAGAGCAAATAAAATGAAATATACCTAAGATCTTTCAACTAATCTACCATAACAAAAATTAACAACCTGATGAAAAAAATTGTAGCTAAAAATTCAAATAACCATTCAAATCTAATACATTAACATGAAATTGAGAGATATCATTATCTTTTAACCCACTATTCATACAATCCTTTCAAAATTGCTTAGTTGTATTAAAATTCTTTCTTGTATACAATTGCTCAGAGTCCCTCCCTTTAAAAAAGACTAAACCCTACCTATTTATAGAGAACATAGTTAATGTACCAGTTAAATTCTCAAAACATTTATGTGTAAGATAAGTACATGTATCATTTATACAAATATTACAATACACATAAACTCCTACATCAAATTTGAGAAATAGAAATAATATATACTAACAGACTAGAATATATGAATTATAAAAGAATATTATTTTCATATTAAATTAGTGGGTCATCTTGGTTATATTTGATTGAGGATGTCCTTCACCCTAGTGTATTTTTCTTTAATCATCTCAAATATACCATAGGTTTCATCAAACAATCCTCTTCTTGATCTGCCAATGTATTGAATTCTTTGTCACTTTTGGCCATGAGTTCTTGGATGCATTTTTCCTTGAAGTCTACCTTCTTGAGGTAAGGATGATGTTAAGGACCCTATAATTATCCCTAATATATTTTCCTTGGTTCTCTTTTATGTTCTAGATGAAGACAATAACCCTTTTATAGAATTCTTCATCATCTATCAGGCTCGTGGTAGTGGGTTGAGAGGGGTTTACCAATAAGGTCTCCAATAGCTTATCCATTATATCTATCATGTCCTTATCCTCATTTATGAAATTATTGACACTATTATACCAATTTCTTATGTCCTATATGTTAGCCACTATGACTCCTAAGAGGATTTTCAAATGT
This sequence comes from Torreya grandis, assembly GCA_037957365.1. NCBI lineage: Eukaryota > Viridiplantae > Streptophyta > Pinopsida > Cupressales > Taxaceae > Torreya > Torreya grandis. The sequence goes on along the minus strand of JARHVA010002781.1, from coordinate 735,733 downwards.
CCCATTTTGATGATTTTGATGTCTTCAATCTATTTTGTAGTATGTTCATTGATCAATTAAGTTGTCTGGTCTTTAAATTCCTACCATTGAATGATGAAGGCTTGTGCCATTTTATATTGATGGGTCAAGTCACTTAATCTAAGATTAATAGTCTTCAACCCTTCAAATATGTCAAGAAGAGACTTATTCAACATCATCAATATGTCCTTAGGGATTGAAAATGTAGCCTATGCTTCCAAGTCATGCTTCTCCCTTTCTAGGTGGATGATTCTTTGTTTCATTCCCTTAACACTATCTAAGGTCATTATTTATTAGTCCTCAACCAAACTTGATATGTCCTCTTGATGGATGGGGTGTTCCCCTACTATTTTCTCTTACATAGGAGTTAGACCCACAAAAGGCTCCACTCTTTGGAAGGTGAACTCCTTAGTGCCTATAGTGGTCTTTTTTATTATTAACTTCTCCAAGCCAATTATGTCTATATTTTAATACATAGTGGCTATTAGTTCTAAGAATTTGGGTACCTCTAAGATCCTAATCCTATTACCACTTGATTCTCTAGGATCCTTCATTCTTTTGCCACTCTCTTTAGTTACCTTAATAATCCTCCTTTCTTTCTAATGCTTCATGAGATCTCTAATATAGGTTTTGATATAATCATGGGTATTAATACTTGTATTTATTGTAAGTTCTAATGAATGTGACTAGGATGTAATATTTTAAATCTTTCCATATATGAACTAGTTAGGTATGATATGTCCATGTATGGGGAGCTCATCTCTAAATAAGTTAACCTAACTGGTAGGATGGTTCTATGTCAATTCTGACCTTTTCGAGGTCTTAGGAATAGTCTTCATCTTTTATTCAATTTTATTTTGTGAGATATGGACTAAATCAAAATCTATTTCCTTCCCCTTTTCCATATCACTTGCTTTCGGTTCTTCAGCTTGTGACAACTCAATTGTGGCTTCCTCAATTCCCTCATATTTTTGATCTAACCCATAGGTCTCTAAAATATCTTTTAATAATCCTTCAACTATTTCACATGGTTCTAGGGCAACCATATCAATGTGCTCTATTGGATAATGTGGTCTTGAAGGTGGAACTAATCATACAGGACCTTCTCCAAGCCTTTCTTCCAATTTCCTCTCATTAGGTCCTTAAATTCGGAGAAATTATTATGGTAGTCTTGGAGGTGCACTTGAGGTGGAAGGTAATATATGATATTGTGATGGGTTCATATTCTATATTTCACCAATTGACATCTCATTTCTTTGCAATCTATGCTTAAGTTTGAAGCCATATTTCTTGCACTTGGCTAGGAATTCCTCAAAGTTTCTAGTCCTTATGTAGAGATGGTCATATGGGCTAACCCAATGCTCATAGGCCACCTTGGTCAGCTACTTAGATTGTAGATGGAGTACAACTTTGTTATTTGAGTCCCATTATTTGAGGTCATTCTTTTGAAAATAAAAGGCATCTATATGGCTAGACATAATGTCCAACTATTTATAGCCATCGATAATGGTTTTTCCAATAAAAAATGGAAAAGGATGAAAAATGCCTTTCCTCTTCTCTCTAAATATATTATAAATCCCTTGGAGGATTTGGGAAGCATTTTCATTTTCAAACAATTTGATATGGACATGGACTGGCAATCTATATGGATGAGTTATGACTCCTTGCATCCTGATGATAGTGCAATCTAGGTAATACCATATGTCACCCATGGGATCTACATATTTATTGATGAGGGGGTGCACTCTAGGCATGGGTTTCCCTATGATATTATTAACCAAAGTAGGATATATGAAATCACAAATTAATTACATGTTACCCTTGTATTTAAAGATATGTAATTTTGAATAATGATGGGATATGGTAAACTTGCTATGAAAATACCAATTCTTGATATTAAGAATACATGTCAAGGCCATCAATGAGTCCAATAGATAAGACATCATGGTGAATTGTTGGTTGGTATTCCTTTTAATGCCATAGAATTGTCCTCCCAAGTGGATGATAATCAATTCTCTAATACGTGGAATTAGCTTCTCTTCCACCATGAAATATATGTAAGAAACCCATTTGGGGTCGACATAGGTTGTGTTGAATTCCCTTGAATATATATTTAATAGGGTGAAGATGATCTTAATGCATTCCTTAAATTTTATAATATGGATCTTCCCATCATGGTTCCTAGATATGTGGGTTCCCTGGTTTAACCAATGTCTTAGAATAGTGTCCAAATTATGCTTGGTTGTCCACTCCTTGATGGTAGGGAGGTCTATATGAGTCCTATGGATTTTATAGTATCCATCAAAATATATAGGGCCAACTTATGCTATCCCTTTTGACACACCTTCCCTAACTATCTAATTAACATCAATTTTATAACTAACAAACATAGGTATAAGTATATCTATATAATGGAGTACCTCTATTTTTATAGCTTCTTAGTGAAGACCAAACATATGAATTATAACCAAGTCATCAAATTTACTCTTTGTTACTATGATCCTTTGTTCATTGGAAGTGAGAGGCTACATTTCCTTGATAGTAAAGAAGATCTTTAACTAGTTCTTTATTCCATTGTTGAATTCCCTAATATCCAATTTTGTGTCCTCAAAATGTCTTCCCTCATTTTCCATAGACAAATATTATTTTTCCTATTCTTTTTATTGTTTCCTAGTTACTTCCATGATTCCTTAATTACCTTAGGTGTATGACTATATTTTCTTTGCTCATGATGAAATTTGAGCTTGTTTAATGAAATTATGTCTCAACAATCAGGAATTAGAGCTTTATGTTATTTTTCTAGGGTTTCTTTGAGGTTTAATGGAAAAGGTGGCATATTTCATAAAAAAATTCATGTCTTAGATCTTATGGATAGCCTCAATTGGGAATATTATATATTTTAAAGCACATGAAATCTTTGGATTTGTCATTTAGTGCTTACATGGTGCCTGCATGGCCTTCCTAAACTTGTTTCTATGGCATCCCCATGAAAATTCCTTTGAAAGATAGCTATTGGTTTTCAAATCCATTATTTTATCTTCACTCCATTAGATCAAGACCATTAATGAAGATCTTGGATGTTTCCTTTGATTGGTTGTTTAAATCTGGAATTACTTGTTATGCCAAGTGGCATATTTTTTCTTTTTTAGAATATGACTCTAGAATTGGTGTTAGAATGAGTGTGGTTATTTCACATGTCAAGATATTAAGATTTGGTATCTTCAGTTAAAAATTCATCCTTCATTTTTCTCTATTGGATCATGACCTCCAATCAAGCATGGCCCATTGGATCTTATGAGATGCACATAGTTAAGTTAGTATCGAGGCCTTAATAAAAATTTAGGTCTAAAATGAATTCCTAAGGTTTATTTATGTTGATAAACACTAATAAACTTAGGTTAAAATGATTCATGCAAATTTTTCTTCATTAATACACTAAGGGTCTTTTTAGAGAGTTTTAAAAAATGCCCCCTTTTTTTGGCTAAGAGATTGGTTGAGGTTTAATTTGATGGCCTCACTAACATCAAAGACATCCTCATGAATGTCAAATGATGGGATAAATATTTTCAAATTTAAGCCTAAAAAATTCTTTTGGTTGAATGATGAAGCACCATGTGTCACATTCTTAATAACTCCTAGGATTTAGAGTCAATACAATCCATTAGATCAAGATCAATGATGCATTGAGGACCATTGATCATGATCTAAAAGGTTGAATCTAATTGGATTTGAACTTTAGGGAGCCCCTTTATCTTTTCACTATTATATTATATCTCTTAGTGATTATGGATCACTGTATACAAATCTTAAGTCAGTATATTCAATTATATATAAGCTAAAGTTAAATAATTAGTCTTAAGTTAATAGTGTTAATAAACATGATGAACTTAAAGATAAATTTTACTATGCTAATCCTAAGGTTTAAACATTAAGGTGATCCCCTTTTAGACTAAGGTAAAAGTTTGGATGAGGTTTAACTTGATGGTCTTGATAACGTCAAAAATGTCCTCATGAGCATCAAATGATGGGATCAAGGCTATCATGTTAAATCCCATATGAACTTTTTCATAGTAAATACGGTTAATGTGTAGTTCCTCCTGGGTGATCTCATGATATTAGATTGGATCTCTAGAGAAGCGAGAGTCATTATATCTAAGTTCAAGTCAAATCATTAAGTTATGGCCTGATATGCATAGTAGTTTAGACTAAGGTTTCAATCTCAAGGCATCTTTCATGTTAAATAAACATGAAGACATTTAAGATTAGAACCTAGGATAAATAGTAATAAAATATTTGGTCTTGAATGAAAGGGGCTAAAGGACTTAATAATTAGATGTTGTTATGAGGCTAATAAAAAAAGGGGGATGAGAAATAAAAGGGGATTAAATGTGATTTTATATTAAGGTTTGGGAATGTTGTAAACATAATCAAACCTTAATATAAAATTAGACTTAGGTTTTTTCAAAAAAAGAAATCTAATTCCTTAGTAAGTTTTTTCTTACCATTTTTTGAATTTAAATCATAGGGTTTTTTCTTGGGAACCCTACCTTTCTCCATGGAACCTACATTTCATCATCCAAAGACAACTATTAGTAAGGTTAGTCCATAAATCATAATCATAATTAAGCATGTAGGATTCATTCCCCTTTCAAGTGGACAATCTTCAAATTCTAAGAAAGAATAACCTCTTTCAAGCCAATCTAGGATATAAATGTTTTTAAACATTTGAAAGGGTCCTTATTTTATAGAAGCATAAAAATGAGGATATGTTGGTCCTAACAAAGATCTTGGAATCCTTGAGGTGGGTTAAACTAAAAAAGAAATAACATAATTTTTTCCACTCTTATATGTAAAAAAAAAATTTCCACGTGAAACTAATATATATATATATATATATGTATATATATATATATGTATATATATATATGTATATATATATATATATATGTATGTATGTATGTATGTATGTATGTATATATACATATATATAAATATATGTATATATATATGTATGTATATATATATATACATATATATATATACATACATATATATATATATGTATATATATATACATATATATATATATATATATATATATATATATACATACATACATACATATATATATAAATATATATATGTATATATATATATGTATATATATATATGTATATATATATATATCTATATATATGTATATATATATATATGTATTATATATATATATATACATACATATATATATATATATGTATATATATATTTAGATATCCTAGCTGGTGGAAACCATTAATTGGTATGGAGGAGATTGAAGCTCCCAATGGATATTTATCTTATTATGTGTGACTAATAGCACATGAGATCACTACTATATGATTGGTTTCAACATAATCATCCCAGTAAGTGTTTTATAGTGATAAAAATGTAAATTAAAAATTTAATTTGTCAAAATCTTAGAGATGCCATTAGTTACATTTGTCTATGGATAAGGACTATGGGGGTGGATGAATATGGAAAATCCATTCTATATATATTCCTTACCATTTAAAATATTTTAAATTCAACTTAAAGAGTGAATCTGTAAGCCTTTTTTTCCTACCACAAATATTACTAGAGTTTTCGTAGCTTGTTTTGATATAATAGTCATGGTAGGAGAAATGTGATGGTTAAGATGGAATGTTTAATATTAAAGGAGATGAGTACTATAGTTTAAACCCATTTTGAGTTAATATTAATACTATAATATATTTTTCTAGAGACCCCATAATTGAGGCTCATTTTTTTTTATTTTTTTTTACCAGTAATTCTACATACAATGCAGAATTCAATTAACATTCAAGCATTGAGGCATGCTTAATTAACCTAAAAAAATCCTCACTAATTTTATTAATTTTTATAAATATATGTATGATATTCATATACATATCAGTAACTAATCAATTCTAAACCATAAATAGATCACATTGTGATTATATTATTAAGCCCATAGTTAGGGACAACAAATCCCATAGTCTTCCCTTCGATTAATTATTATGTCTATGTGAGCATGATCTAGTTAATTTACATAATTTATAGGTACTAATATTGATATTTTTGAATTATGTTAGACTCATGATATCCTAATGTCATTAGGGAAGATATAACTCAAATTTTAACATTGCACTTATAGAGTCTAATCATCATTTATTACTATCATGAATATAAGTCCCTTTGATATTTAAATTATTTATATCCAAATTATAATTATAATTTATTAAGTTAATTTGAAAAAAAAAATTCTTTGGATAAATTAATATTAAGGTAGGTTTAATAAAATAGAATGGAATTAATTTTTTTCTTACATATTTTACTAAAGTGAACTTAACAAGTTTATTGTTAGTTTTAATTACAATATTGACCCATATGACTTGTTCCTTATGTTTAGGTCCTCCTTAAAGTTTTATGTTTCACTATTTTAATAATTTAAATCTATAAATTTATCATATTTAATTTAATTAATTAATTTATGACTTAAAAAACTAAAATCATTACCACATTTAAATTAAATTTTCAAAAATTATAATGAAGCATAATAATAATCATTATTAAATTAACAATTAATATTATATATAAAATTAGTGTGCATAAATTTTGATCAAAATTCATACATAAATACATACATTATTTTGTAACATTCAGTTACATCAAGAATGTCAACTACATAAAAACATGTCATTTAGAATACTTCAAGATTCATAGTCATATTGTCATCATATAAGTACAATATTAATTTTCAATCCCTTTTAATAAAATAAATAGTCCTACAACTTTGAAATTCAAACCAAAAAACAATTCAATAAATAAAAATTTGAGTTCTATCAAACTCTTGGTCTCATAGACCAAAGTGTAGAGTTATATCAAACTCTTGGTCTCATAGAGCAAAGTGTAGGGGCAAACCCCAATGAAATAAATAGTTTCCCATACCTCATTGATTATATACATACCCATAATTAGGATAAAATTCCAATGTAGTTCTTTGGCACACAAAAAAAATTTAAAACAATAATTAGACCCCTTTGCTTCACATCTCAATGAAACTTGTAAATGAAATGCTAAGTAATGCTACCATAATTATTTGTCATTACCTCAATAACCTTGACAAGATAATTGAATTGAACACAAACTCTTGGGTTCTCATTTATTTTAACAAATATCCATAAGTAAAAAAATGTAATAAAAACACACATAGTACATCTTGTAATAAATGCCATAAAATTACAATTTAAAAAATAATGATCTAAGTATCAGTAAATCATGTATCCATCACTAACATGATTTAATGAGCTACATTTATTTGAGAAACAAGCTACAATAATATACTTAATTATATCATATGATTCAAACATGTGCATAACTTAAAATGAATTCATCTATATGTGCATACCTTCTTGAAGGTGTGAGAATCATAATAGTCACTTTACCATCTAAATGATTTATTAATATAAACTAAATTGAAAAAAATCATAAATAATTTTACTTATTGTTTAAAATTTTATTCAGGCATACTCTTTCCAAGTAAATCATCATCAATTATTTAACACAATATGTTTTCCTAAATAACTCACATTTATCAAAATCGATCATAATATTGTCAACATAAGAAGAATGTATAATTTTACTTATTCCAATCAATTATAAGCTTCCCAATAACACATTTCATAACATAATCATAACATATATTATGTCATAATGTCATGAACACATTAATTTATGATAAAAAAAACAATCATACTTGCTCACTCATTCAACAATTACAACCTTTATACTAACCATTGTAATGATAAATATCATCAATGAGTTTATATCATAATTATATATTTACAACATCAATTACAAACATATAATGTGAACCTTTATTTTTTAATCAAGGAATGATTAAATTAATCCACCATTTTATACTTAGGCAATAATAATTCAAAATTTTCACCTATTAATCATTACTAAGAATTCCAAGCCATAACAGTCAAATGAAAGTAATTGGTAGACATGATTTAACATTCAATCATATATTGATTCATTTTTAAATACTTTATTTAATCAATATAAAATAATATTTAATCATTTGAAATAAACCATGACCTCAAGGAATAAATCAACAATAATTTATACCCTAACAAGTTTCAAAATTGAATTCCAATCAAGCTTCTTACCAAATGAAAGGTCAAGATTTATTATTAATTTTAAAAAAATCCTAATCAATTATCAATAAATAACTACAAAAAATATAATCAATTTTTTCATTGACTACCACTTATGCATTAGATAATGAATAATCAACTTATATCACATATGAATGTATAATCAACTTTATGACACAATTTAAACTTTAGAGAATCATTATTACACACATATTTCCTCAATACCCATTTTGAAATATATAAATTAACAATGAAAACTATGTAATAATAGTAATTATTTTATATTACAATCAAGTTTCATAATAGATTCAACTAAACCAATGATCAATTGCAAGTCAACTATGGTGATCAATTTACCATATAAATAATTATTTCCATTAACAACCACAAATTGTAAGATACCATTGAATATTGAATAAGAAACACACAAGTTATAATGAAAGGAACATGCCAATGTATTTAGGCATGACCCAATACCATTTTGAAATGTTTACTAATCACCCAAATAGAAAGGATAACTCCACATTTAGCTTTATGTTTCCACACATAGCCATAACCCAATACATAAATAAATATTTTGTTTAGACACAAATAAAATCCATTCTCATGGACATATTCATTTTCATATTCATATCCATTTAAATAAAAATGAAACACAATCATAATATTTACACATAGTTGTAATCCTTTTAAACTCAACCAATATATTTACATAGTCATTTTATTTTCCCATAGTAATTATATTTTATAGAGCCATTATATTTTTGAACAACCATTAAATTTATACATATTTGTAATATTTTCACACAACCATTAAAAAAATGACCATCACTTATTTATTTACATAGAAAAATGCAAACTATAAAAAGACTTAAATATAAAGCGTTAATTAATCTCTCACCTAAAATGTTTTTATAAAATAGAATACTTATAAACTTTCAATATTGTATTATTTTTTGCTTACCTATGTCATGCCCCATGTTACCCATTATGGTTATGGATAAATATCCCTGGACCAATTGATGAAACCCCAATCTAAGAATACAATCATCCAAGGCATTAAAACTGAATAATCAACTCATAATTGACTACTAAAACTAAGAAAATATACATTTATAAAATTCATTTTTGCTTAAAAATTCACTACATGTAAGTATGACAAAAAATAAAAAATAATATTTTTTTATGTAAATTCATAATTACCACTAAGCTAATAATGTCTCCCCAAGGATAATCGACAACTACAATTTTTTACATGAAATATGGATAGAATTATACATGTCTTTACCCCAATATGATCCTATCTACCACCTCATAATATGATTCATAATGAGGATTCAGTTGAAGATTACCAACCCTAACCCAAGTCTGACACCACAAAACTAACACCAAACCTAGGTTAGGACAATCAATAATGAGGATCCTAAATAGAATTAATTTTTTTTGTTTATCATAATGTAATTTAGGTTAGTTTTACATGGTCCATAAAATTAACCCTTTTATAATTTTCAACTAAACCACCTAAATGGTGTTTGGACCCATGTGGAACCATTTTTTTACCATGGTGGCATCACCACTCATTATTATAATGAAATCCAAGTAAGACTTAAAATAATTCTAATACCTTTTTAACAATAATAAAAAAATATAGTAATAACATATCAAGCCCACCTCCATGTAATGCACTATTAAATTATAAGAAAAGGGTGGTAATAAAACCATATTCAAAATAATTATAAAGTTTTTAATCATAGATAGGTGGTAGGAGACCCCATTGAAGACCATGAAACCTCATGTTGCCTCAACTCTTTTAGCCATGAAAAACTCATAACAATAGTCATAAAAAAGGTTTTTATCATAATTGGACTAAATGTATTATTTATGACTATTAAAATTTTATAAAATAAACAATAAAGTTAAGGAGTTAAAAATCCTTTCACTGTAGTCTGCTATGTGAATTAGATCAACATCCCTTAAGGACTAGGACATAGTCTTAAATTAATGATTGAGATAATAAATAACTTAATTAAATTATTCAACATTAATCAACTAATTTTTAGTTTTTAATATGACTCGAGGTGTTAAAAATTAATCAACACAGGTCATCATGTAATCTAAACAAGGTATATACATGCCAAAGGTAGTTATGTCAAACAAAGAAATTTAATAATTCAAACATAACATAAATTACTACCATAAAATGGTGATGTTACAAATTTGTTAAGATATTTCCATAAAAGTAACTCAACTTGACCATAAAATTAATTTGTGAATTAATGTGTGAATTGGATCCTATTATTGGTTAAAATCACTTGAGTTCCATTTTAAACCTCATTAGGAGTTATGAATAATAGTTTTAATTTTTAGTTATTTTAATCCACCTCATTATATTTGAGTGTTTAGTTTGGGCCTTAGGTCATGCCAGATCTACATGGGTAGATGTAAGCTAGTGGAGGGATTGTAGGTAAGTTAGATAAAGTGGGCATGACATTTTTGTATAATGGTCATCAAACCATTTATGCATTTATATATATTCATGTATATACATCTAAGGTTTTTATACACATTACACATTTCATGCCATGATGATGGTGAACCTATTGATAATTCAGTGTGTAGAATGTGCATTATATAATATCAAGAAATGATGGAATGTTTGTGTGTGGATTTATGTCATGTGAAATATTTGGAATGATATTTTTGTATCAAATCATTCTTTAAATAATGATATTTAAATGGATTCTTTTTCAATAACACCTATTTTGTAGTGAATAGATTCATGTACTCAATTGAGAAGTATGTTTCTATAAGGAGGTATAGAGATTACATATCAATATTTTCCTAGGACATAATGGACATAGGAACATTTAATATTCTTACTAATGAATATATGTTTGATGACCATTATGTTAGATTTTCTATGTTTAAAGCATTTTTCCATAGATTCCACTTAAAAGTTTGATATCATTGAATGGATTGTGTAAGGTTCTTCTATGTAGGGATAGTTATGATATGATCACTTATTGGGGTAGATATATGATATTTTAACTTGAGACATTTGAATACTTTATCCCTCAACATGATGTAAATTTTTTTTGGCCTTCATATAAAGGTTTGAAACTTGAGATTGGATTTTTTTTGTTCTTCATGCCTAAGACATACATACCATGAGTTTTTATGGATTAAAATACCTAAGAGATTAAATACATTTTGGTGAAGGATTAGATCAAAATATACATCATGGTGATGGGAGGAAAATATTTCCACAAGGGTAAAGTTTCTATTTAATCATGATTGAGATGTTGTGTTTTAGGTCAATGTGAATTCCTCATCACCTTAGACATACAAATAAAACACTTGAGGAATTGAAAATTGATTATTAGGATAGGTTTCCTATGTTCCTTAATACTAAAATTATTGGCCATAGATATAACTTAGAGTGTTGTGTGTATCTCATGTCAATATGGGCCTTACTAGGTTTTATGACCATCCTTTTAAGTAAACATACAACACTCAAGTGGATTATGTTATAGGGTTTCTAAATAGTACTATTACCATGACTGATGATGTTATAAATGAATTGGAATGGATTATTAGTGAGGCAATCCCATCCCCCTTGGTTTCTAATTCATACCTTGTGACTAGTTTATTCTACATTTTTGGCTTAGTACCTCCTCAAATTAGAAGTCTTGTATTAGTATATCTTAGATGATTACAAAGAACTTAGTGACATGTTTGTTACATACAAAAGACAAGGATACTTGTTTTTACATGAATGACATTTTTATTGAAACGTGACCATGTATATATAAGTTATTCTAAATATTGTATTCACCTTAAGATGGACTGAGGATTCAACATGTAAGGCTTTATAGTGAACCTCATGTGATCAAAATGTATTCACTTATCATTATGATGAATGACAGTTTTCTCCTTTGTGGTGTAAAGTTATTCTTTATTAGTAACCATAGGATGGAATGTCTTTCCACTAGATTTTATATTTGGTGAATTGTGGAGATCAACATGAATGCCTTGTGTGGACTTTTGGCACTGAGAAAGTCTAGACATTGAATTAATTAATTCATGACTATGTTAGATAATATTATTACCTATTATTTAATTCTTTATAAATACCCAAGGAATATAAATTTAATTTTGATGTTTACATATGATTTTGTAGTCATCAAACACTTGAGATTATGACCTATTTCTTGGAGTAATGTCTATTAAGATAACTATGTAATGAACTAATGTATATTATAAGGTGACCTTATTGATGTAAGTAATCTAGAAGAATATTATCTTTCCTTGTTACCAAGAAGGTTTGATCTTAATATGGAGTGTCATTCTATGTTTTATGTATCCAAGATAGATTGAGTTATATTGAGTGTAATGGGTCTCATCCTCATCTCCTAGTATAGGATGATTATACCATGATGTTGATACCTAATTAAGTGGATTTACTCTTAGATAAGATGTAATTTATGATATGGAATGTTTTTTAGACATATATGTAGCCTTAATCCCTTATCGTGTGTGCCCTTATTTTCATTTAAACATGCTCATGATATAAGTGTGTTATTAATTTTAAATCATTTAAGCTTATTGCTTAGAGAGTATAATTTATTTTGGATTGGGACATCTGATATATTTTTATTGAATAAATTTTTAGAGGTGACCCTTTTTCTATTTTATCTTGACCTTGCCTTCCTTTATATAGTATGTTTAATACAAATGTAAGAAAAAATTAGTAGTGTTTGGTACCTTCTTGGACATACATGTTAATTATTAGGGTTTATAATCCCTTGGTTTTTGGACCATACTAAAAATTTTCATGGATTATGAGGTTGGGGTCATCCTCTTATTTTAAATTATGACGAGTGCATTGCTTGCATATCTATGAATCTTGGAAATTTGGCATACTAAGAAGATAAATCCTTGAGGGGTGAATTTTTCTATATTTTTATAGGAATGCCACTAATATCGTGAATCCTTGTGTGATGTATTTCACTTATTCATGAATTTTTCATTGATTTATGTACACATTTCCTACAATTTATAAGAGATTGTGATTTTAGGTTATAACTAGTCATATTGGATAGACCGAATTATAAGGCATTGTATTAAGTATGACACAATAACCTTAGAATTTTTAGATATATTTTGAGGACCCTTTTGAGATATGTATTTTTGGTATAAATGTGTGTGCTCAATGAAAAATTTCACCCTTCATAGTGTTAGCATTCAAATTCTTCAACTAATAATTTTGAATACTTGTGTATCCCATTTTGTAGGTTAATAACCAATGTAGTTCATGAGTTCCATAGATAAGATATCCTAGAACCTTTTCAAACACCTTAGAAAAAATGTACTTGGTGAAGATTATACCATTTTCATCATATTCAAATGACTAAGGATAATTGAGATAAGTGTTTTTAGTGATGTATAAGCCCTAGACATTACTCACCCAATCAAGTATGAAAATTTTGAAGGAGACATTATGACTTCAACACATCAATTTTATGGTAGGGATTATATAAAATTCATCAAATATTTATGTCACACTTTATTGGTGGGGTTCCTCCTTATAGTGGAGGAGTGTAGCATGTGATGTTATTGGTTGACACGATTTTAGGATTTTTTTGTGTGTGGACTAACATTATAAAAATTACTTCATGATAAAGGAATATATTGTTCTAGAGTTATCACACATCAAACCTTGAGGAGATTTGACACTTTATAATTATATTGTGACAAAACATAAGTCCTTTGAGTGGATTTATACTTTATATGATGATACATGAATTATTATTTGTGATTGGATCCATGTACCTTTGGCAATAATTTGTCTACATTCCTCAGCCTTGGAAATATAAAGACCTCTAAATCATGTTGGCTCAAGATATTATGTATATTGAGTGGCATGAAGGATCCTTATGTTTTTTTTTTTTTTATTCCTTATTTAGGGAAACATGTTTGGAATGTAACACATACACATTGGTAATTATGTGGAATATTTTTAATTTGTTATTTCTATACATAATGTGTATCGTGTAATTTTATTCAAATTTTATTTTTTATATATAACTTAGCTCCATAATCCTCACTTACTAGACTTATAGAGACACATTATTTACTATTGTTATATTTGAAAATGTGAATTTTCCAATAGATGGGGCATACTTTGATAATATTTTAGTTATTGATTAGGAATTATAAGTTGATTTAAATAATATTTATTATTTCCTTGTTAATGAATTAATGTTTGTTTAGCCATTTTTTATTTCAATATTTTATTAAATTTTGGAGATCACAATTTTATTGTATATCTTTAATTTTAATTAGATTAAGTTATCTATCCATTTTTCACTTTTACTATTATTTGAATTAATTTGGGTTTTTTTCCCTTTTAATTTTTTATCCTTTATGATTGATTTGGGAGGCTTATCAAATTTGAATTCTATACTTTATTATGTTGGTAAAATTTCACTTTACTAAATATGTTGTATTGATGAGAATTTTCTAGTACCTTTATCCATATGAAAGTATGAGACTATGAGGTGAGAAGTATTTTTTTATCATAAGCATATGATAAAATATTAAGATTTTTTTATTAACTTGTTGAGAAAACTAAAACACATTGTCTAATATTTATCAATCTCAAATGACTATTAGGATGATTTAACCCTTAGTATTAATTTAATGGTTTTTATAGCATGTGTTCCCTCCTAACTCTAGGAGTGATGGAGGTGTGTTACATTTTGATATTGAATACACCTTAGTATGGATGGTTTTATTAGGTTTGATCATAAAGGATAATGTATAGATTCCTCCTAATGGTTACATGTATTAGGGTTTGGGAATTAGGGATAACATCTAAGGTAATCCTAATAGGCTCTTTGATTAGGGTTTAGAATCTGAACGACATCTAAATTATTCCCAATGGATTATTTTATTAGGTTTTGGGCATTAGGATGAGTATCCCAAGTCCTCCTAATGGTTTATGTAATTAACTTTTTGGAATTAGGATGATTATTCAAAGTACTCACAATGGATTAATTTAAGGGTCTGGGACATGATGATAAAGTAACTTCTCATAGTACTCCTTATATGAACCCATTGGTTGGTAAGTATATATTATTATTCATCTAGTGATTTATGAACCTCTTAAGATGTTAAATGATATCTTATTATTAACCTTGGGGTTTTAAAGTGAATGAAAACAATATTCATTATTTTCATAGTAATAATTAGACAAGAAGGGAACTAAAATCCTCTTGGTCCTCTAAGATAATAAAATGAAATAAAAAATATTTAACTTATACTTATACATGAGAATTGACACATTATTATACATGTTTTTATCATTAAGTGATAAATTGATGGAAGCAAATAATTATTAATTATATATTATCATATCTTTGAAATAAAATATTAATAAACTATAATTAATACTATGCCTTTAAATGTGACTCAACTTGGGTGGAGTTTTTATATATTCTGTCATGGATATTTTTGTATATTTCTTATTTCAATCTATGAGCTATTAGTTGATACCTAAGATCATTGGACTAGAGAGACCACTAAGTTGAGTCATTAGGATTATTAGAGGTCATTATAACATTATTGAAACTATAATTAAAACATTTTAGTTACTTTTGAAAGGTATTCTAATAATCAGAGGGGAATGTAAGACCGAATTTATACCATTTCGATTTAAATTATGTTTTTCATATTATAACATAGACATCATGTTATATAGTAAAATGGACACCAAAAAATTATAATTAATTCACATGATTTTATAAGATAATATTATCCTTTTAATTCATCTATGTATGCATTATGTGTTTTTACATGTTATTTGAGATTGTTTCATTTTAGTTACTTCAACTATCTAGGGTAGAGATATTTTATGGGTTAATGGATGTGTATGTTTCATGAATCCATGTGAGGTAATTTTTACTATTCCAAGCATGGTTATATCAATTATATTATATAAGTGGTAACCTTCATGATACCTAAAACTAAAATCTAACCCTATACATGTCTTGTTAACTAATTTTTAGTCTTTGGCTTTTTGGACGAACATTGTTAGAATCCCACTGGGTTTAACTCAAATAATTTTATTTAAAAAAAAAACATTACCTTGATAATAAAATCATATTATTCCTAAAATATTAGTTCATTGATATTTAACTATATGTATCTTTCATAATAAATCAATAATGATTCATTTAGATAATGATCATATTAACAAAGTCAATAGAATTACAAATATAATCCATCACAAATGTATAATTGTTGAATAATAACAACTCATACAAATGATACAAGTTAATACAATAATATTATACAAGAGTAGCCAAACAATTGTTTATCAAGTACAATAATACAATGTTTTTTCATCATAGTGTATATAAACAAATATAATGTTCCATGGAAACAATGAGTGTCCATAAACTTGTTATAGGTAAATAATCTAAAATCATTAGTAAGAGTATCTATGATTTGACTACTAAAAGAGAGGAAAAGCATCATTAGAGTGCTTTTCCATAACAACCATGGATCATATATCCCCTACACAATGCCCAAATAGGGAATGTCTCTACCTTCATGGATGAGTAGATGACAATTTTGTAGGTATTGAGAAGTCAACTAGAATCCTTATGTTGCAAGATTATAACTACATGCAACATATAATAAATAATTACATTCTAACATGATGTCATGTTTTTTCATCATAGTATATATAAACAAATATAATGTTCCATGGAAACAATGAGTGTCCATAAACTTGTTATAGGTAAATAATCTAAAATCATTAGTAAGAGTATCTATGATTTGACTACTACAAGAGAGGAAAAGCATCATTAGAGTGCTTTTCCATAACAACCATGGATCATATATCCCCTACACAATGCCCAAATAGGGAATGTCTCTACCTTCGTGGATGAGTAGATGACAATTTTGTAGGTATTGAGAAGTCAACTAGAATCCTTATGTTGTAAGATTATAACTACATGCAACATATAATAAATAATTACATTCTAACATGATGTCATGTATACATGTATATAATCAATTAGGTGAAATGATAATGAATAATTATGAAAATTACTTTGGCCAAAGTTTTCATATAGTTTAATGATCCATTGGATCAATCATAATCTCTCTCTCTCTCTCTCTCTCTCTCTCTCTCTCTCTCTCTCTCTCTCTCTCTCTCTCTCTCTCTCTCTCTCACACACACACACACACACACACACACACACACACACACACACACACACACACACACACACACACACACACACACACACACACACACACAAAAACACAATTAGATTTCATATAATCTATGTATTGAAGACTCTAACTATATACATGAAAATCCATTCCATGATAATATTTTTTAGTGTCATTAGTACTATATTTCCAATAATCCATATACAATAATTCCTTGGATTTCTCATACTGATTAGTATTTAATACCAAATTAATTAAATACAAGAATTGTAGAAATAATCACATGTTAAATCGTAACACTTTATTATCATCAATATATTTCCTATGTTTGCCAATGTCTATTTTTTCAATAATCATTATTAAATTATTTTCTATCAACATTAAAATATATACAAATTTACCAATTCCATGCAATCATCCCATTCACAAGCATTATAATTAAATAACACAATTGAGTAAATCCTTAATAAATTATATTCAAAATAACAAATACAAAATTATGTAATATAATCGGTGATTTACCAAATTAATCATAATTTATAACTAAACAATCATATTATAAATTAATGATATAAATCCTAGTTTGCATATGAATAATTTATTCATTATCAATAAGCATATACGAACAGCCCAAATTATCTGCATAAACATGTATATTAGATATGTCCATTTATATTTATATACATTTATAACTCTTAGATATTGATTTTAAAATGCCATAATATATACATATAAATGGTCATACATACATACACACATATGTGTTCTTATGAACCATTTATAAAGAATATATCATCATCTTTATGTATAATTTATTATATTTGTTCATATTATAAGTACCTGACTAGGAATATATATTCATATTTAAATAAAATATCAATCACATTAACTTTCACAACATTCAATACCCATATTAAATTCATTAAACATAGACACAATATAAAATATTCTATTACATACTGTATGGTATGTTAATGAAGTCATTCAACCAATGTTTAACCTCCAAAATAAACATTTAAGACCCCATATAGCTCAACATGAAACAATTTTCAAACATTACAAATATGTTTGAACATACATTTATTAAAGATTCAAAACCCCAATATATAATCTAAATATCAAATCTATTCAAATACCTAAAATAAATAATAATCCAGTGTAATAAAAAGATCATTTACACATAGTCAGTTCATAGTTTATTTATGTATAGTTGACACTAAGCCAAAAATATAGTTGACACATAATAATATATGCACAAAAAACCAAAACTCATATACATAGTTGATATAATCCTTAGTGGTAGTTGACTTATAAATATTTATATATAGACATCACAAAGTCCTATTCACACAGTTGATTTATATAATGATATATTCATAATCATCTACAAAATTGTATACACAAAATCAACCCAAAATAATAGATTCCCAAACAACCATAATATGTATATATATTCAATTTATATAACTAAGGTATATGTTATAATAACTCCTTGTTGTTTATATTGACTCAGACTTGTAAATAATACTAAACCCGCATGTATGTGTTATTATAAATCCAACACCAAAGCAAATATAAAACTTGAATTATTACAATTGAAATTTACTAAATCAATTTTGGCACATAATATATTTAAACATAGTTAAAAAAAAACTATATATACTCAATTGACCCAAAACTCATTTAAACTCGGTCGACATACACACAACCATTTATACACAGTCGAATATTATCCAATAAAAATCAAACATAGAAAATGATAAACCTAATGATTCACATAGAAAATGGGTTATAAAAATGATAAGGGTTCCTAATAAATCTAACTAGGATATGCACCAAATAAAAATGGGAAACTCCCATGAGCTTGAACCCACACTAGATCTATAGAGGATAATACTAGCTCGCACAATCTAAAGACCAAGCTGATTTGCATAAGTGTTTCATGGAAGAGGCTCAGGAATAAATGAATCTAAATAAGGGGTTATAATAATCACTAAAATATTACATAAACGGTAGAAAGAGAACTAATCCAGACCTAAAAAACAACATTAAAATCTCCCTAAATAAGTTTTAGAAGAAGGACCATGGATGATGAAGATTATCCTCACACAATGCCATAATGCACAACTCAATAGACACAAATATATGGAAAGAGATAAGCAAATAAATTATTATATTACATCAAGAGGTAATTATTACAAATTCTTGATAGGTTCAAACCTAATCAAGATGAACATACTTTACAGTATCTCAAGGAATGTCCCATCTCTTAGAAAGATAAAACAATTAGGAACCCTTTACCAATGGAAAGAAAGGGATAATATAGGAGAAGGGGAAGAGAGAGAGAAGAGTGGGACACATTATTTCATATAATAAATGAGATTTTATATTTCAAGAGATATTACACCAAGCTTTTGGTCCAATCTGAGCAAGTCATTATGAGTAAGATATTCATGATTTGCCTAATAAGTCTTTAAATCATTCCATTGGTTGAGTAAGCTTCACTAGAAGACAAGAGTTTTAGAAAAGTTTCAAGTCATTATCTTGATTAAAATGAATTCTCTAACTTCTTTTGAATTCCCCAAGTATTTTTGATTTGTATCTTCTACTTGATCTCATTATTAGGACAAAATACTCCTACTCATGTATCTGATAGAGTCATGCCTAATGTTCCTTAAGAAATGATTTGTCAAAGTTGAGACCATGTTGAAAGGACCAATATCCCTCTATTAAAGGTACATACCTACTCCATTCTTATAAAACTAGACCTATGTTAACTATAGATGAAAACCAATATAAGAATATTGGTTTTACTATATAAATATAGATGGCACTTTATTCAATGTCAAGTCCTATTTTTGGTAATAAACTACCATCCCTTTGGTAGATATTAGGTCTAAGAGACCTATTATACCTCTATATATCCAACTTAATACATTATAGTCCAATCTAAATCTACATCAAGCTCTTTTCCTCTACTTTTTCAACCAACTCATGTCAAAGTCGAGTCTAGGTCCTTTTATCTTTATTGACTTTCATCAAACATCCCAACTTATCCCTTTGTTATTGGTTTTAGATAATCAACTCAAATAATTGAACCTTTTGACTCTATTTTTCTCCATCATATTTTGATATCTGATTAAATGTGAAACATGGATCTTTGGGATCCACTCCCTTGAGATCAGTTTCTCATTAGTTCTTGGGATTTGTTGACCATTTGACTTGCTCAAGCTCTTGTGTGCTTGACACTTATCATTCATGCATTCCTTCTTATATTTTTTCCAAGTATTTTGATCCAAATGGTCACTTTATGGGTCTTAAAAATGACATTCACACAAACATCTACCATTTTTTACCAACCTTTTAATTTTATAAATTGAAGCACAAAGATTGTGGGGACACCAAATTTGTAAAGAATGGACTTGAAATTAAAAGAAACAAACCCTTTTGATTTGCTATCCATTTGATCTCTCTAAGTGATTTTATAAAATTTTGAATTTGATTGATCCATGAGATCTTGTATGATGTCATGATGATGGTTTGGTCTAAAAAAGGCTAAGTATTGAACTTAGCAAATTTTGTGTTGGGAGCCAACTTTGCCCATGCATATATTTCACTATGTTGTAGTGCATGAGTTGAAAATTTAGTGCAAATGATCTTGGTACAAAAGTGACAAAACCATTTTGACCATTTTTTGACTCTTTTGTATGTGTCATATGTGACCTCATAAATATACCCCCTTGACTCTATTTGAACCCTCTAAAAATTAACTATGGAAACATAGCAGATTTTATCTTGGGAGTCCACTTTAAACACTTATATCTTCTATTGTGATTAGGAATATGAGATAAAGCTTGGTTCATGGTATCCTAAGTTTAATTTTAATAAACCCATGTGACCAAATCTCCCTAACTCATCCACATGTGTGAGATCTAATAACATCAAAATGGTCACTCAACATTTTTGCCAATAGAGCCAAATGTCTAGAAAAGCTCTAGATGGAATGAGTGGAACTGATGAATACCATGCACTCCCATACTCTTCCCAAGCTTTTTTTGACACTCCATAGAGTATTTTCAGCTCTAGACCTATCCTTAGAAATTGATAAATTACACTTTAAGTGAAATTAAAGTTTTTTGAAAGCATTATGAGCTCCATGATCTCTTTGTTTCACTCATTCCATCTAGATCTTGTCTGAGACATTTTTATCATTTAATCAATCAAGAAATATACCTCTTTCTCTACATAAGGACTATTATCCACTAGGCACATGTTTGGTATGTGGGCAAAATATGGTCAACATTTCCTGTGACTTATACGGAATTATGCCTACTATGCTTGAGAACCTAATTCATTTTGTCTCATCTAATCCATTGGGAATGGAGTCACCTCTCTACAACTAAGATGATCATGAAGATGATGCAAGGTTTCCTCTTATCTATAAACTCTCTTGAAATTATAAGGACTAAAACTAAAATAACTAAGGAAAATGTACATAGTCATTTTCAAGAAAGAAAGAACAAATAAACTACTAAATAAATGTGCATAAGGGTACATAGAAGAAAGAATAAAAACTAATCTAATATATAAAATAAATTTTCAAAACTGGTCCTCTTGGATCAAAATGGAAAACTCTAGTATCATCCACTTTTAATAAGTTAGGATGGAAAATACCTAGCTTTAGAGGTACCAAAATTGGTGAATTAGGCAACTTGATGGCTAATGCTTTTGATGTACTCCCCAATGAATGGAGTGAAATGAACATGTCTTAAATATAGATGTATTGGTCCAATTATTACAAACCTAGTTCATGTTGGACTCCAAGAGCACTTGCTTGATGTTGCTCTCCACCCTTGAAAAAGTCTTGCATGAAGACTTCATTCAAGTTCTTGCAAGAAATGACATTTGGTTTAATTGATAGTTCAAAAAGACCATGTTATTCTACCTTGTCCTTATGTAAATTAGGATTGATGATGTTTAGATAAGAATGTTCATGGTTTTCTAGAAGAAAGATATGTCTTTTAGCCTCTTCAAATTTTTTGGTTATGGCATTAAACCATTACCATAAATCTTTAGGCTCTTCACTAGTACGTTCATCAAATTGAAACACTTGAGCACTTGAGATGTCCCATTCATCAACTTCACTTAGTATTTCATCTTTATTTTCAACTAAAAATTAGGATTGATTTGACCATCTAGGGTTTAAAACATCAAATTTGTCTTATTCAAGGTTAGATATGCTTTCTCTTAGCTCCAACATATCACGGTTATCCTCAACTGACATCTCATTTTGAAGTGGTCCAAATTTTTGTTTTTTGTTCAAATCCTCTTTAGGTAAGTTTGTGACATTAATCTACTCCATTTCACTTAATAAATTTTAGCACAAATTATATCATTGATCTTCTAAACTATTTTATCTAATCTTGACATCCATACTAGGTTCATTAAGGTTGTCCTTTTGCTTCTCATCATGCTCCTACAACTTGAATTTTGAAACATGCTCCTCATTGAAAATTAGGCTATCGATTATGATTTCCTCATCATAGACACTTGCAATGTATTATTTAGGTTCACTTGTGATTTAAATCTCCTCCTCTATCATTTTTATAACAAGATCCTCTTTTATAAGGGATATGGTGGGAGGTGAAGAAGTTTTCCTTGATTGAAACATAGAAGGTTATCCTTCTAAATATGTACTTTAAAATTTATTGTAAGAGGCTCTTGAATTGAAGAGAGAGAGTCTCAAAAATATAATACCCCAATCTCATTGAGCTAAGCTATGGTTGTTTGATTATTTTTTAGCATAGCTAACCCTTCTTATACTATGACTAGTTCTTAGACTACCTAAAATAGCACCTCCCTTTCCTTATATATGCCCTCCTTTATTAAATTCCATGAGGGGAATGTGCAAGATTTGGTCACCTTCTCTTTTTCCTAAATGGATGTGGGAGAGGGTGGTTTCACAAAAGAGGGTATGAAATTATTAGGGTCATAGGAGAGGATCCAAGATGGGATATCTTCATGATATTGAGAAACTTTGGGCATAGTGGTAGGAGAGGGAAAACTAATTGCCTTAGGCTTGACATACTCTTTCTCCCATTTCTCAAACACTTTTTCAATGGGCAATACCCACCCTTTCATTTATTGTTTTTCAACATGTGGGTAGCCATCTTCTTCAACGGATGTCCATACATTCCAAAAGTCTTTAAATAAGGTCTTTATCTTCTCCATGTTTTGAATATGGGAATCTTGTCCAAGTTTTAGCCCCTCCTTAATTTTTATGATTATTCTTCCTTTATCTAATATTTCCTCTCTATGTTTTGCCAAGGATGGAATTTGACAAGGTTGACTAGGGGGATGATTAGGGAACTTTGAAAGTTGAGCATGAGGATCTTAGAGGGGATATGACACATAATGCTAGTCAAATTATTCTACTACCCTTCATAATATTTTAGCATGCTATCTATATTTTGGATCATGTTCCTTATCATAGAGATATCCTAATTCTTATAAGGTGACCATTGTTCTCCTTCACAAACTGACCATATATTATTCACTAACTAAAGAAAAATCTTTGCCTTTTATATAACATGGTTATGAAAAACTAGAGAAAACTCCAAACCCTTACCAATCTCCCTTATCAAGTTAATATAAACTATGAAAGCTTGTTTGACCCCTAACAATGATGTAACAGGGTAAGCCTAGTCTTGATAAGGGGAAGTAGAGGACTAATTTAAATGCAAAAGAGGGTGACCCTATTCATATATAAGTGGAGAATGAAGACAAAGGCCATGGTAGGGTTGATAGTCTATTTTAGGGCCACTTGTGGGGAACACATAAACATTATTTACCTAATAAGTATGATGTTAAAGTAGATAACAAGCATATTGATTAAAGGATGACTAATTTTACATACCAAATTATGATGTTTAGGCACTTAGTTAGGATTCTTAACTAACTAATAGATGCTCAAAGTCACTATTGATACTTGTATAATGCCTCTAAAAGCTAATATGTGGAAGAACAACATCAAAAATCTTTCCACTAATTTGAAGCATAGTCCCACTAGGAATGCTATAAATTGTTATAGGCTTAATTTTCACCCTTTGAGAGGGTTCTTTATGATATATACAACTAAGCTATAATATTAGGACACTCTCAAGTTATGGGTAACCTTTGTTGGGACTGAACCTCTAGAGAAGGTTGGATTCCTCTTGATGATCACCTAATAATAATGTTAAAATAATGATTCATAGAGAAAAGGGGTTAGAAATATGATAAGGGTTCCTAAGAAAGATAAAGAAGTGATTAAACAATAAAAATGGGAAACTCCCATGAGCTTAAACCCACACTAGATTTGTAGAGGATAATAATAACTCACACAATCTCAAGAGCAAGCCAACTTCCTTAAGTGTTTCATGAAGATGCTTAGGAAGAAATTAATGAAAACAAAGAGGAGTTCTAAGACTCACTAAAATTTCACATCAATTTCAAAAAGAGAACTAATCTAGACCTATAAAACAACTTGTTAAAATCCCTAAATAAGGTCAAGAAGAAGGACTATGAATGAGGAATGTTATCCTTCACATAATTCCATAGTGTACAACCCAATAGACATAAATCCATGACAAGAGATAGGCAAATAAAGTACTTTATTACATCATGAGGTAGTGCTTACAAATGCCTTATAGGTTCAAGACTAATCAAGCTGAACATACTTTATAGAATCTCAAGAAATGTCCTATCTCCTAGAAAGATAAAAAAATATAAAAACACTAGGAAACCTTTACCAATGGAAAGAAATGGATAATATAGGAGAAGGGGAAGAGAGAGATAAGTGGGGAGTGTTGTTCATGATAATCAATGATCTATTAGCTTTCAATAGATATTCTATGAAGATTTTGGTCTAATCAGAGCAAGTCATTATAAGTAAGATATTCATGATTTTCCCAAAAAGCATTTATATAATTCTATTGGTTGAACAAGCTACACAAGAAGACAAGATTTTCCCAAAAGTGGTAAGTTGTGATCTTGCTAGAAATAAATGCTCTAACTACTTTACAATTCCCCAAGTCTTTTTTATTTTGATATTCTACTTGATCTCATTATGAGGACAAAATCCTCATACTCATGTATCTAGAAGATCCATGCCTAAGATTGCTTGAGTGGTGATTTGTCAGACCTAAGACCATGTTGAAAGGACCAATTTCCTTCTAGTGAAAGTACATACCTTATCCATTCTTATAAAACTAGACCTAGCTTAACTATAGATAAAAACCAATCTAAGGATATTGGTTTTACTTTAATCAATATAGATGGCACTCTGTTTAATGCTAGGTCCCCTTTTTAGCAAAAAGTCATAATACCTTTTGTATAAATTATGTCTAAGAGACATATTTTACCTATAAGGCTCTATCTTAATACATTTTGGTCCAACCTAAATTTGGATCAAGCTCTTTTCCTCTATTTTTTCTGTCAACTTGGGTTAGACTCGATTCTGGATCATTTTATCTTTATCAAATTTCATTGAAAATCCAAACTCATCCCTTTTATATTGGTTGTAAGCAATCAACCAATTCATTAACCCTTTTGACTCTATTTCACTCCATTAGATTTTGAGATCTAATTAAACATGGATCATGGATCTTTGGAATCCACTACCCTGAGCTCAGTATCTCATTGGTCTTTTGGATTCATTAACCATTTGACTTGATTTATCTCTTACATGATTGACACATGTAAGTTACACATTCCTTCTCAGGTTTCCATTAAGGATTCTAAATCCAAACAGTCACTTTATGGGTTTTGCAAATGATGTTCATGTAGACATCTACCATTTTTTTACCAATTTTATAATTTTATAAATTACAGTGAAAATATCATGGGGATACCAAATTCATAGAGAATGGACTTAACATCAAAAGGAAAAAACCCTTTCGATCCACTATTCATTTAAGCTCTCTGAGTGATTTTATAAAATGTTGAAGTCAACTGGTCTATGATATCTTTCATGACATCTTGATGATGGTCTGGTCTAAAAAAGGCTAAGTATTGAACTTAGCAAATTCTACATTGGGATCCAAATTTTCCCGTGCATATATTTCATTATGCTATAGTGTGTCAATTGAAAATTTAGCAGAAATGATCTTGGTACAAAGTGAACAAACCCTTTTGACCATTTTCTTTGATTGTTATGTATGTACAAGATATGAACTCATAAATATGTTATTTTGACTCTATTTAAACCCTCTAAAAATTAACTATGGAAACATAGCAGACTTTATCTTGGGAGGCCACTTTACACCTATATATATTCTATTATGCTTAGGAAAAAGATCTACATCTTTGCACATGGTAGCTTGGGGTTAATATGAAGAAACCCATGTGACCAAATTTCCCTGACTCATCCACATGTGTGAGATCTAATAGCATAAAATGGTCACTCATATTTTCTACCACTAGAGACAAATGTCTAGAAAAGCTTTGGATGGAATGAGTGGACTAGATTAATACCATGCACTGCCATACTCTTCCCAATCATTTATTGACACCTCATAGAGTCTTTACAACTTTGGACCTATCCTTAAAAACTAAAAAATTACACATTAAGTGAACTTAAAGTGGTTTGAAGGATTTATGAGATTCATGATCTCTCTGTACCACTCATTCCATATATATATTGTCTAAGCCATTTTGATCATTTTATAAATTAGTAACTCTACCTCTTTCTATGCATTATGACCATTAAAAAATGGGCACATGCTTGGTATGTGGGGCAAATATGGCCAAAAGAACCCTAGACCAACATGTATCAAAAAAATTAAAAAATACATAGTATTTTCAATAAATTAACACACTGATCCTTAAGAACATAATACATAGTCATACTAATAAACCCTGTGAAATAACACTTAGTCAAAAAATGAATCCAACCCTAGGATCTTGTTTCAAAATTAAACCCATAATAATCTATATTCATCTTATACATTAATAGAATCATGGATTTGATTATATGTGGGATTCCTCCTGCCATAGGGTCTAATACCTAAACATTACAAGGCTTTCTAAATCTAATAAACCATTTTTTAAAACCCCATGTAAATTCATTCCATTGAATGTATAAACTAAATACATAATCACAGAGTAAAACCTACCTCTTAATACCAAAAGAAGTATTTCTCTTTTGTATATCAAAATGTTCTTTTCTTCCTTCCTTTTATCCTCTATCTACCATAACTAACTTCCCAAAATCCCAAAACTCCATCCATTTTTATTATTTTCATTCTTATTCACATGTATTTAGAAAACCACTAATATCATGGCAACCCATTCTCCATCACTACAAGAAATATTCACCATCAAACCAAAAATTCTTGGCATGCCTTCCTTATTTCCATTGATCAACCGCCAAACTAATAAACTTATCAAATAATTCCTTCAACTTGTATTCAAACCCTTTCCATCATAGTTTTCATGTTTACAATAACCAAGCCCCAAAACCAAATGATTCTTCTAGAATTAGGGTTGATGTAATAAGTCAATTAACATAATAATTATGATTTAATAAAAATAGATTGAATTCTTATTCCAACTTAAGCATAACACATTCAAATCTAAATATTAATCAAAACATTTAAATAATTAAATCTACATACCTAGGTAATCCCTTAGGTATTTAAAACATAAATCACCCTAGGTACCCCATAGGTCTAGGTTAGGTATATATTAAAACAATCATTTTGCTCTAAGTTCATAGAATTTAATTCTTTTTCATATATATTCATATTCTAACAATAATTTTGTTGAATATTTCATGTACTTACCTTTAAGAGGTTATGTTTTCAACATACAATAAAGTCATCTTTGAACATTTATAATTAAAACATTCCATAATGGATATCATATCATAATCCATAAAGTAGAAACAATTAAAATGAGATTCATTAGCATTGAAACACAAACCTAAATCACATGAACACATGTAAACAAATATTAATAAACATAATGTATATTAAAATAATCATGTATATTATAGTTCTAAGTGGTGTGTGTTGGGTTCATTAACAAATCTTAAAACCTCCAACAATTTCATCTTTAACATCCTCATTGATGATACTCTCCCTCTATATATGATTAAAGAGTATAATTTCTCTTGCATTCACCTCACAAATAGAATTGGTAGTTATCCCATAACCATAATAATCCATACAAATTCTACTAAAGTAAAAAAAATATTGAATAATCATATTCCACATGCATATAAAATTCATATACAACTAACCAATTAAGTAACGAGTCACAAAAAAAATCATTATATGTATGTCTATACATTATAATAGTGAAAAATAATTTTCTACTATAGTAATTAAACAATAGTAACCCTATAATATTTGTTTAATAAGTAAATAAAGTTTAGTTAAAAAATTGAGATGAAATAAATATATCACTATTCAAAAAAAAGTTACATACCTTATAAGTTATTGTAACCTTATAATGAGTAATTTATATGAACATATGGTCAAATTAATTTTCTGCTTGTGTAAAAAATTGGATAAAATGATATATCCAAGTTTTCAAGGTAATAAAAAGTGGATAATATAATTTTTTAGGTGAATTTAAGTCCCTTTGATCAAAGGGATGGACTTGCACACTTTTGGTAACATTAAAATATCTTTCAAAAAACCCATGTGACCATTCATGACATGGGAAAGATAAAATATTAATGAGCATGTGTGAGTATTTCCTGGCCACATGGGTTTTTAAGAGAAGTTATTACATGGGAAGACATTTAAAAGAAGGGCCAAGGAATGGGACGAGACAAGTGTCACCTTATGATTGGATTTTTTTTTAAATTTTATTATATAAGAGGAGGGGAACTTTTCCTTGGATGAAATTTTTGGTTATAATTTTAATTTTTTAATAGATCTTGAGCTTAAGTAGGAGGAAGAAGCTTGGAGTAGAGAATGAATTATTGTGTAAAGGGACTTGTAAGATGAGTTATTACATAAGAATACATCTAGGAACTAATATATGCATTTACAATACACTCTTAAATGTATATAATTATTTGATTCAAAAATTTATTATTTACTTCTTATTTTATAGTTCTATAATGGCTACTATGGCCATTTGGTTTGCCCATTTTATGGTTTTATTTTTATGGTTGGATCTATGACCACCATGTTATGCTTATCCCTCTTAGGGAATGGAGATTATAAAATCCTTCTAATTCTAATTTATGTTTTGACAATAGTTTATTTGATTTGAAATCATATTATTATGATTCACATAATGAGTTTTCCATTTATGTTTGATTTATATTTGTTTAACCCTAATTTGGATTGTTGAATCCTAATTGGGTATATAGGGTTAAGGATATATAAATGATAGTGCACAAGGGTGAATATTAGATCTATAGTAGGACAAATAATATGCTAAACTTAGATGTATCATATATTGAATTTATAAAATTGAGGTAGGCTATTAATGGAAAGTAAAACTATGTTATATATATATATATATATATATATATATATATATATATATATATATATATATATGACATAAAAGAGAGTAATTATATAGTTATGATGTTAATGCATGTATAAACCTAGTATGGGTAGGTATAAGGTGGGATAATAGTTTTGGATTATTCATCACATTATGTATCTACAGTCTTTTTTTCTCTACGAAATTACATCAACCTAGATGGTTGGGTCAATACTAATGTCTTGTAAGGAATATATGCTAAAATAGTATGTGACCACCTATATTACTCTAATTTTGGCTTCACCTTCACTCACATGTATTTATATCTAGGTCATGGCCTGTCACTCATAGTGAAATGGTAAAACCCTAGCTTTTCATCTTTAATGTGACCTTAGATAAAATGGGTTAGTGGGAACATACTATCAAGCTAACTTGAAAAGACCTTGTTATCATAAGTCACTAAGTACATATCCCATACTCTAGGATAGGGCCTCAAACTCATGTAGCTCTCCCCTACATGAATAATTTTATACAATAGTAATTAAACAATATTAACTACATAATATTTGTTTGAGAAGTAAATCAATCTTAATAATGAAATCAAGATGTAATAAACATATCACTATTCATGCCTATTTT
Organism: Torreya grandis; assembly: GCA_037957365.1. Lineage (NCBI taxonomy): Eukaryota > Viridiplantae > Streptophyta > Pinopsida > Cupressales > Taxaceae > Torreya > Torreya grandis. Next base: position 705,161 of record JARHVA010002781.1, on the reverse strand, counting down.
ACATAACTTATAAGTTATTTTAAAATTATAATGAGTAATTTAGATGAACATATGGTAAAATTAATTTTCCACTTGTTCAAAAACTTGGATGGAATGATATATCTATGTTTTTAAGGTCATTAAAAATGGATAATAAATATTTTTAGGTGTATTTAAGGTCACTTGATCAAATGGATGGACTTATACATTTTTGGTAGCATTCAAATATATTTACAAAAACCTATGTGACCATTTATGACATGGGAAAGATAAGCTATTAATGATCATGGGTGAGCATTTCCTAGCCAGATGGGTAAGAGAAGTTATTAAATGGGAAGACATTTTAATGAAGGGCCAAGGAATGGGAAGGGATAACTGTCACCTTATAATTGGATTTTTTTAAAGTTTATTCTATAATAGGAGGGAAAATTTTCCTTAGAGGAAAGTTTTAGTCATCATTTTCATTTTTTGGAGATCTTGAGCTTAAAGAGGAGGATGAAGCTTAGAGTAGAGAATGAATTCTTGTGTAAAGGCATTTTTAAGAGGATTAATTAAATAATAATACATCTAGGAACCAAGATATGAATTTATAATACACTCATGAGAGTATATAATTATTTGATTGAAAAAATTATTATTTCCTTCTACTTTGATAGTTTTATAATAGTTACTATGGCCATTTAGCTTACCCATTTTATAGTTTTTTTTTCATGGTTGGACCAATGGCCACCATGTTATTTTTATCCCTCTTAGGGAATGGAGATTATAAAATCCATCTACTTATTTATGTCTTGACAATAATTAATTTGACTTGAAATCATAATGCTATGATGCCCATAATGGGCTTGTCTTTTATGTTTGATGTATGTTTGTTTAACCCTAACTTGGATTATGGAATCATAATTGGGTATATAGGTTTAAGGATATATAAATGATAGGGCACAAGGGTGAATATCAGATCTATAGTAGGACAAATAACTTGTTAAACTTAGATGTACCATATATTGAAATTATAAAATTAAGATAGGGTATTAATGGAAAGTACAACTATGTTAGATACATAAATGAATTAAAAGAGAGAACTTATATATTTATGATGATAATTTAGTTATATACCTAGTACAGGTAGGCATAAGGTGTGATAATAGTTCTTGATCATTTGTCATATTACGTATCTAGTGTCTTTTTCTCTTCAAGCAATTGCATCAGCCTAAGATGGTTGTGTTGATGTTAGTGTCTAAGGTCGATGCTAGTATCTTATACATAATATATTATAAAAAAGTATGTGACCATCTATATTTTTGTAGGTTTGGCTTGGACTTCACTCTGGTTCATTTAGATCTAAGTCATGGCCTGTCACTCCTGGTGAAATGGTAAAACCTTAGATTTTCATCTTCAATGTGACCTTGGGTAAAATGGGTTAGTAAGAAAATAGTCTAAAGCTAACTCATAATGACCTTGTTATAATAGGTCACTAACTACATATTCAATACTCTAAGATAGAGCCTCAAAATCATTTAGTTCTCACCTACATGAATAATTTTCTACAACAATAATTAAATAATATTAACCCCATAATATTTGTTTAATAAGTAAATTGAGTTTAGTAATGAAATTGAGATGTAAAAAAATATCATTATTCATACCCATTTACATACCTTATAAGTTATTTTAACCTTATAATGAGTAATTTAGATGAACATATGTTCAAATTAATGTAGGACTTGTGAAAAAACTTGGATGGAATGATATATCCAAGTTTTGAAGGTAATAAAAAGTGGATAATAAATATTATTAGGTTCATTTAAGGCCATTTGATCAAAAGGATGGACTTGTACACTTTTGGTATTATTAAAATATATTTACAATAACCCATGTGACCATTTATGACATGGGAAAGATAACATATTAATGATCATGGGTGAGCATTTCTTGTTCACATGTAAGAAAAGTTATTACATGAGAAGACATTTGAAAGAAGGGCCAAGGAATTTTAAGGGACAAGTGTCACCTTTTGATTGAATTATTATATAAGAGGAGAAAAATTATTTCATGGAAGACTGTTTCTATCATCATTTTCATTTTTTAGGATATCTTGAGCTTAAGGAGGAGGAAGAACCTTGGAGTAGAGAATGAATTATTATGTAAAGGAACTTTTAAGAGGATTTATTATAAAAAAATACATCTAGGAACCAAGATATGAATTTGCAATATAGTCATGAAAGTATATAAATATTTTATTCAAAAATTTATTATTCCCTTCTTTTTTTCTTTTTTTATAATGGTTACTATGGCTATTTGGTTTGCCCATTTTATGGTTTGTTTTTCATGGTTGGACATATGGACACCATGTTATGTTTATCCCTATTAGGGTATGGATATTATAAAATACATCTACTTATTTATGTTTTGAAAATAATTTATTGACTCAAAATCATATTTTTATGATACCCACAATGGGCTTGCTTTTTATGTTTGATGTATATTTTTTTAACCATAATTTGTGTTGTGGAATCCTAATTGGATAGATAGGGTTAAGGATATATAAATGATAGGGAAAAAGGGTGAATATTAGATCTATAGTAGTAAAAATAATGTGTTAAACCTAGATTTACCATGTATTTAAATGATAAAATTAAGATAGGATATTAATGGAAAGCACAACTATATTAGATATATAAATGATAGAAAAGATAGTAATTATATAGTTATGATGGTAAAAAATGTATATACATGGTATAGGTAGGAATAGGGTGGGATAATAGTTCTAGATCATTCATCATATTATGGATTTAGTATCTTTTTCTCTCTAGGCAATTACATCAGCTTGGGATGGTTGTGTCGATGATAGTGTCTGAGTTGGATGCTTGTGTCTTGTAAATAATATATGCTAAAATAGATTGTGACCACATATATTATTCTAGTTTTGTATTTTTCTTCACTTTGGTGTATTTATATCTAGGTTATGTATTTTTAGTCCTAGTGAAATAGAAAAATATTATCTTTTCATCTTTAATATGAGCTTGGGGAATATGGGTTAGTGAAAACATAGTGTCAAGATAATTCAAAATGAGATTATTATCATAGGTCGCTAACTACATATCCCATACTCTAGGATAGGGTCTTCAACTTATGTAGTTATCCCCTACATGTTGTCTTATGTGTGAATCATGTAATGTGTGTAAATAAAGTACAATAGTGACCTATCTTGTAACTTGTAAAATATGACCATATAACTATTCCTTTAGTACTTCAGAATTGTAGATGTGTTTTTCCTTTAAATAATATTGGAATACAAAAGAATATGAAATATTTTGGTAGTTTGAATGCTTATTGAGTGCTCTTTTAGTTTGATTACTAGGTGATGAATGTATGAGGGTTGATCTTATATTTATACCAATCCTATTAGGAGATAACTTGCATTAATTTACTTAGGAACATGATTATAATGTATTTAATTTGAAAATTATATGATTTTAGGTTAGTGGACATTTTCATCAGGCTAAGATAGTATCTTTAATGTTGGTATCTATCCACAATGTTAGTGCCCATGGAGAAGAAGAGTAGGCATAGACTCAAAACTTGTATATGTGTAAGATAAGTACAATTTAAGAATTTTGGAAAAAATGGAATCTATAGGACATGAACATAAGGATCACTAGACTAATATATAATCTAAGGGGCACAAGATATATTAGATGTGAGGTTTGCATAAGGTATGTGTACAATAATAGGAATAGCCAAGGTATGCATTTTCTAAGTGCACAAGATGAGGGTGATACATAATCATAGAATATCACCTAAATTTTCCCACACACCTTTAATATATTAATCAAATTATTAGTTTAAAGAAAAGGAATAAGTACCTAGCTATGTATGTACACCTTGTCTTTGATTGAGTTTAATTATAGTTCTTTGATAGAGTTGAATTTGAATGCTTTGTTAGTGACTCACCTATAATCAAGGGCATGCTATAGTATATAATTAGTGCATATAATATAGGTCAAAATTACTTGAAATATATTTAAATTGAAATGTCAATGTTTAGGAGTACACTTGTGTGTTGATGTAACCACCTTGACTATTACCAAGTTGTTTTTGAAAAATATGTATCCTTGTAGGGATCTAAAACTAAGACTAGGATAAATATAGATAAACATTTAAAGTGAATTTATATAAGGAGATAGAGATAGATAAATTTTACAAGGCACATGCTCCCAACTTTGGAGTAAAGGTGAGTTACCACCTAGCAGTTGAAATTTATTTAACTGTGCAACCTAATGATACTTACAACCTAGTGAGATTGGATGATCAAGCCCAAACTAAAAATTTAGTAAGATTGAGTATTTTAATAACCTAAAACATACCAAAAGGTCAACCAATTAATACAACATATTGGCTCACTAAAGTCCATAAAATTATTTGGGGTATCCATGTATGCAATATTTTTATAATCTAATATTTATTTAGGTTTTGAAATATTAGGCACATATTACATAGAATATGCACCTTAGATATGTGTCATGTTGAAACTATTGGTAAAAATGGTACCATGTATAAATTAATCCACAAATGTGTATCAAAACCATATAACTATGTGTTTTATCGAACATGAAAAATTATTTAAGTGTGGAAGATATGTTTCCAAATAATGCCCCCTCTACATATGGAGAAATTTAAAACTGATATACGTATCAATGTTGAGAACATGTTTCCAAAGCACACCCCCAATATAATGTAGAGACATTAAATACTAAGTAGGTGTGGATGGCATGCTTCTAAATCATGACCCATTGAATCTATGAATTATAAGTACAATATTAAATGACTATGGATAACATGCTTCAAAATTAATCCCCCACTATAATCTATAAAATATGAATGTGTCAAATCCATATCCGTGTGACATGCCACCAGTGATATTTGAGAATTGTGAAAAGTGTAGAGAACATTCTTCCCAAACATACCCCCACTAATATTTCCCCATTTGAGGTGAGGAAAAAAATAGAACCTGAAAGTTACCTCACCTTAAAAGGGTAATAAAAATATAAAATATGTTAATGTAGCCATGTATCATATAGAAGGAAACATGTCTAGGTAAATGTATTATTTAATCACATAGAACTAATGTGATCATATTTAGGCCTAAGATTCATTATAAATATCATGGAAATATCTAGATAGTAGCATTAAAATCTCAGAAAATAAACAAGAACACACAGAATATCACTCAAAATCATGTGAAAAAGCAATGGTCTAAGGAGACCAAAAATAAGGGGTATGTTTAAATGATGCAAAATTTAATGGATATCACTTAGTCAAATTCCATAAAATCAAGGAATGACATATTCAAATGTCCATAATGAATAAATGACATACTCAAATGTCCAAGAAAAAAAACATAGGTATATGGGCCACATATAATGGAGGATATACAAATGCTCAAAAAATCAATAAAATAGTAATGATAAACACTCAAGGAAGTGTGTAAAGGAAAAATATAGGAAACCAACATAAACATGTCATACTAGCCCATGGATCGAATGTGTTAGAAAAAATGTGATGTACATAACATATTAATTACCTTATGTATTCTATAACCATGGATAAAGAATGTATAAGTACATATGTAAGATCAAACATGATAGTGTACAGTGACCATTGAATTATATAACTTATAAGTATCAAAATTTTAGAAGATGGTTTCCCCCAACATCCTAGTGATTTGAGTAGAGGGAAGTACCAACACCCATAAGTGTATCATGTATTTATGTATGATTGTGTATGTGTATGTAGGAATAAATAATATGATAGTCCTCATTATGAAAGTGACACATAGACACCAAGGAACCAATAGAACATGTAGGTGTCAAAAATATTTTTGGAGTTTTGAATGTTTATTTTCGGTTTTTATAGAAGAGATAAGAGAATCTTATTAACTCATCCAAATGGTGATCATAGGTATATACCCACTTGAAAAATGGTACAATAAATTTTTGGTCCTACTAAGGAATATGTATTAGTGTAATATATATCACTATAGTAACCATGATGTTCAGTGTATGTATAATAGGACTCTTAGGTCATAAAGTAATAATAAAAGGAATAAGGGTTATTTTAACACATATTTTTGTAATATATGGTTTAATGGGAATAAAAGTATCAAAAACATGTTTAGGTGTTTTGGATGTCTAAATATTGTGCATAGAAGATAGGTATTCCATAGAACCCATTGTTTATCTCTGATGCAAAGTTATATCAAGTACTAGTCACTTAGTAAGGGGTATTATTTATTTCTTAACCTTTTGAAGTGTATTATACTTATAAATATTGATAATTTATTGCTTGGTATGAATTTCTCTTTTTCTATAGGATGCTCATATGAAATAATACAAACTATAATTATCTTATTAGCATGAATGTACTTAATACACCCATGTGATATATAAGGTACTACTTGAAGAGTGCATATCCAATGCTATCCTAATAACATGTCAAAGACACACATATAAAGAATGACTAATAAATTAATAACCACATGTGTGGGAACAACCTATAAAGGTATATCAATCTTGATACGAACCTTTTGGGAGGTATCATTGAATGCTATGATTGATCTAATAGAGGTTGTAAATATTGATGAGTAGAACCCAAATGCATAAGTATTATCATGGTGAATTTTTTTTTTATTTCACCATTATCAATAATAATATTTCATATGGGGTGTTTTTTAGGTATGCTCGAATGAATAGAGATTGAAGATTTGAGACATCATTCTTAATTTCACTAGCATTAAAGGAAATGGTAGCTTTGTGAATCATATAAGGTATATGTCATTTGTAAGTACCAATGACCACATCTAGTGGGTGTCAATAATATGATGGATAAAAATGTGTAGTGTATGCCATTTGAACTTTTGGTTCCTTTTTGGAATGGTCTTACAAAGGATTTAAATATTTTTTGTTTATGGTGATCACCAATTTATGAACCTATTTTCTTTATAAGATCATGAAATTTAGTATATCGGTAATATATAAGGCCTTATATATTATGATCTAAGGCAAAAATATGTTATAATAATTCCCATGGCCTTGGTAATGGTCACAATAAGCATTTGCATCATATATTTTGGGTAGAGGTTTATTTGCATCAATCTATATAGGAGGAGGGAGAGATATAAGATAAATTTTAGCAACCATGAGAGTAATGAAGTAGAAGGATTACATAAATATTTAAACTATCTCCTTGGTGAATTAGATAAGATAAGATGATTAGGCTATTGTGTAATTGTGTTAACCATCATTGTTGTTTCCTTTTTAGGTTTGGGAGGTTTTACCTTATAACTTGGTTTGATTATATTTTTCACTAAATTTAGATGCATTTGGTGTGTATTCAACATAATTGATCTTATTGAATGACATAAGCTTTATTTTATAGTTTTTTACAACATGGCATAAGTCATAAAAGTATTGATTTTTTTTTGAAAATAATGAATTCATATAAAATAACAATCAAACTTTACATGAATATGTCTTGTAACTCTTTGTTTGGTATGGGATTGGTCATTATGGATAGAATTGTCTTATATCTAAAGACATGTTCATTAACTATTTCATTGGTTCCTTATTTGATCTTTATAATTTGGTCATAGGAAACATTTTTGGTAATTTTAATAGAAAAGTGTGCTAAAAAATGATTTGCAAGTAGTTTGAATGTTTTCATATATTGGAGAGGTAAGTCATAAAACAACTTCAAAGAATAGTCCTTTAGACTCCTTGTAAATAATTTGGTCAAAAGTTTATCATTTTATGCATAATCAAGGCAAGCTACATAAAAGGTTAAATGATAGATTTTTTGGATCATCCTTGCCATCATAAAATGTGAACTTAGGTGCAACTAATCTAGTTGAAAAAGGGTGCAAATATATCTCAAGTGAAAGAGGGTTATACAACACATATTTTGAATCTATAACATATGAATACTTTTAAGCCTTTTATTTAATGAATGTAACTTTATCCTACAAGGAATTTACAACTTGGAGGAGTTATTTAAATGTAGGCGTAGTGTTAATTTGTTTAGAAATTTGAGTAGTTATCACAAGGGATAGAAACATGTTTTGAGTAGTAATAGGCAACTAAATTGTTATTTGTGTTGAAACAATTGGATAATTCAATAATAAATGTATCAATAGTAGTTTCAAGGAATAATGGTTGGATCACATAATTCATTCCCCCATTATATGTATTAGGTTATAATGTGTTTGAAGTGAGGTATGTATCCACTATTTTTTTTGCATTTTTTAAGCTTTAAGTATAGTTTTTAATATTTTACAAAAATATTCAAGGTTTTCTGAAATACACTCATGAAGAATTTTAATTATATGCACTTATTAATTTTTTACTTGGTCATGGTCATATATTTCTTGATTTTCATTATTATAATCTTCTTTTATGATAACCCTGTAAGGATTTTTTTCATTGTCAACATGGTTATCATCATGATCCAAGGTATGAGATCCATCATTGGTCTGAGACATATTTGATGGTTTTATTGAAATATCAATATGTTTAGTTGACACCCACCCAATCTATGGATACACCTAGGTTGCATGCAAAATAGTACCAATAGAAAAAAATTAACTGAAATGCTAACTAATTTAAAACCCTAGGAATTAGAAAAAAATGCATTTACATAAATTGGGTTCACCAAATGTTTAACCCTAATTTGGATTGTGGAATCCTACCTGGGTAGATAGGTATAAGGATATATAAATGATAGGGTACAAGGGTGAATATCATATCTACATTAGGATAATTAATGTATTAAACTCAGATGTACCATATGCTAAATTTATAAAACTGAGATAGGCTATTAATTAAAAGTAAAACTATGTTAGATATACAAATGAAATATAATAGAGTACTGAACTAGTTACGATGATGATTGATCTAGAAATATCTTCCCACTTGATTTATACCTAATATATATATATACATATATACATATATATATATATATATATGTATATATATATATGTATATATGTATATATATATGTATATATGTATATATATATATATATATATGTATATATGTATATATATGTATATATGTATATATATGTATATATGTATATATATATATATATGTATATATATCTGTATATATATATATGTATATATATATATGTATATATATATATACAGATATATATACATATATATATATATATATACATATATACATATATATATATGTATATATATATATATACATACATATATATATATATATATAAGGTATAAATCAAGTGGGAAGATATTTCTAGATCAATCATCTAATTTTGGATCTGATGTCTTTCGCTCTCTAGATAATTATGTCAACCTAGGATAGTTACATCAATGCTAATGTCTAAGTTTGATTCTAGATTTTTTTATGGAATATTTTCTCAAACAAGATGTGGCCACTTATATTATTATAGGTTTGGATTAACCTTAACTATGTTGCATTCAAATATTGGTAATGGATTGTCACTCCTCATGAAATGATAAAACCTTATCTTTCCATATTCAATTTAACCTTGGATAAAATTGGGTTAGTGGGCACATGGTGTCTATCTAACTCATAATGAACCTGATATAAAATGTCACTACCTATATATCAATTACTATATAATATGGCCTCATACACATGTAGTTATCTCTTACATGATGGGTTGTGTGTGCATCATGCAATGTATCTAAAGCAAGTACAATAGTGACCTATCTTGTAACTTGGAAAATATTACTTTTGTGATTACTACTTTAGTACTTGAAACTTGTATCAAGGATGTTCCTTTGCTTGATATCAATATAGGTTAAAATAGGAAATATTTGATAACTTGAGTGCTTCTTAAATACTTTGTGAGTGATCTTTTGGTATGATTTCTAGGTGAGGAATAAATGAGGGTTGAAATTATATTTATACCAAACCTATCAAGAGATAACTCACATTAAGGATCATAGATTGACCATTGTTAGACATTTCATTTTTTAATTAGATGAATATAAGGCATTGCACACTTCCATCAGGCTAGGACCATAACATTGATGATACTTTTTATCCTAGAGATGATTATTTAGGGAGGAGTGTAGACATAGGATAAAAACTTGTAGAGGTGTAATATAAGTATATTTTAAGCATTCAAGGCAAGATGGGATGTCTTTGTCATCAATATAAGTTTGGTTAAACTAAGATATGGGCTAATTGTCAAAAGATAGAGTAGATGTGAGGCTTTTAAAAGCAAGGCATGTGTAGAACTAAGATGAAAAGCTACCGTATACATTTTCCAAGTATATAATATTATGGTAATACATAATCATAAAATATCATCTACAATAGCTTCATTATGTAGTGTCTGTGTATGGTGACTATGCTCTTAGTCCTACTTAACTATATTAAATGGGGTTTTATAAATTAGAAAAATAAAGTATTCTAAATTCCTCCCATGGAAAGGGAGAAGGCTTTAGTCAATGAGAGACATAACAAATTCCTTTTTATCCCACCTTGTAGACTATAGAGTAAAAATATCCATCCATAACGGGTGATTTTAGAGTATTATCAAATATTGTAAATTATTTTTGATGATATGTGTCCTTAAATGCTTGAATTTTTTATATTTTAATGTCTTATTACATTATTGATTGGGTGTTGGTGGAGACTCATTAATTGTAGGTAAGTGTGATAGGGTAAGCCATCTAATTTTATTTTCAATTATCCCCTTTACCTACACTTACATAACCTCAGCTTGATTTTACTACACATACTTATATATGAGACTCCTTAACTCAGGGGATGCCTAGGGAAGCTACCTTATGATGGAATTTATGGATGGGAGGTGAAACCATCCTTATTTTGGCCTTGTAGTGTGCATTGGATCTTGAATTTGAAGACTAGTTTACTATATTTTTAAAAATGTTATGTAAAACTTTAGTTGGTTGTGAGCCATTAAATTTAATATTTTCATCTAATTATTTTCAGAAACAAAAATAGCAATGTATTCTTTGATATTAGTAATATTATAACACCCATTTTTTATATCCCATGAAATAAAATGAAAATTTATAAATCAACAGACATTATTAGCTTAATGAAATATTGGATTTTAAAATAAACATAAAATATAATACATTTTTATTTTTATTATAGTAGTGCAAAATAAATTAATGAATTCAATTTTTTATGTTGAAATGACTTGTTTTTTCTTAGTCCAAAAAGGGCTAGTTTACTTTATAATATTTTTTTCTATGTTGAAATCATGAATATAATCCTAAAAGAATATAATTTTGTATTATAATCCAAAATGATTCCACTTATTTTCATATAAAATAGACCTTATTGTGTAAGTGCTATAAAATTTTTAAGGTAAATATACTATTCTACACTAATTTATTTAATAAAATGTCTAACTTCACATAATATATTTACACTCTAATGAAATAAAAATTATTATTGAAATTATTTATTTTAATGTCCAATAATTTTTTGTTTTATAAATTTAGGGGTTATCTAGAGCCTATGGTAAAATTTGGAGTTTTAATATCATGTAGGTAACTATTACACATAGGTATTTTTTGTGAAAGGTGGTGTACCATTTTGTTTAGGGAAATTAGGTGGGCCTAGATAATGGTCCCCCATATGAGAATGCAACTATGTTTTATGCCCTAGTGGGTTCTAACTATTGAATTTAAGCACATAACCATCATTCCATTAAATCTTTACATATTCTAGTCTAGATTAAAGCTTGAAGTTATCTTTAGGTTAATTATCCTATTAAAAAAATAAATATATATTTATATTATTGAATTCCAATTTAGTGTTTTTTGGTATTCGATGTCATATTTATTGGATTCTAATTTTAAGGTTATTAGAATTTAGTGTTAAAGAACTAGATTCTTGAATTTAAATTTTTCAATCGAATTTATCATTTTTTTGAAAAGCATGGTAGAAATTAATAGTCTTAGTAGTAGTTGGAGAATTTAACACTCCATTTTGTACAATTAAAAATAGAGGCTGAGTTCAAACCTATTTAGATAGTATGGATGCCTTAGCTAATTTCATCTTAGATTGTGGTGTGATAGATGTGGATTTAAGGGGCTTGATGAAGCCACCAATTACTTACTTTTAAAGCCTCATACATGGTTATTCTATGTATTTTTCTATGTAAATCCCATAACTATCCATCAATAATACAAATGAATGAATGAAGTTATGATTTTGTATATTCATTGATGTGTGTGCATGTGTGTGTGTGTGTGTGTGTGTGTGTGTGTGTGTGTGTGTGTGTGTGTGTGTGTGTGTGTGTGTGTGTGTGTGTGTGTGTGTGTGTGTGTGTGTGTGTGCATGCCATAACTAGTATAGGACTCATGTAGAAGTTGTAGGCCTCACCTAAAGATTTCCCATAGCCAGTGTAGAATGCCCATAACAACTGTAAACTTCACCTATAGCTTGCCTACAACCACTCCAAAATACCCATAGCAACTATAGGATTCACCTACATGTTGCTTATATCCACTATAGAATACCTATAACAACTATAGGTCTCACCTATAAGCTGCCTATATCTACTACAGAGTACCAAAAATAGCTGAAGGTTTCACCTACAAGTTTCTTGTAGCTACTACAGAGTGCTTATAGACAATATGCAAAATAGAGTCATTATTGAGGAGATATTGTAAACACATATAGCTATTTTGGGGAACCAAATGGATGATTAGGAAGAATCATAGTTATTGTACATATTACCTACATGTAAGGAGACATTGGATGTTCTTCCAAAGATGGGAAAGATAACGATAATGAGAAAAGACAAAAATAAATAAAACATTAAAATAACATGCCTTGTCTCTAACCCAGTCAAACCTAAAACAAGTAACTTCGATTACTAACCACTTGAATGTTGACTAGGGTAGTTTCTAAGTATTTTTATTTTTTCCTAATTTGGTGTTTTTGGTTAAGAGTTAATAAACTACCTTGTATATTTAAAGGTAGAACCTAGATCAGAGTAGGAGTTAGATAATTTTGAGAAGGTAATAGTAGAAGTTTTTGAACTGTAGGATTTATATTTATAATTGAGAAATGAGAACATTTAATTTGTAATAAGTTTGAGAATTCTCTCAAAGATGGATTAGAGCTCAATTTTGAATGAGGAAGGGCTCCCTCAAAATGAGCTATTGTGAAGATCCTAACCCTATTTAATTATTAGTGTTGTGTAAGTTGATTTTACTATTAAGTTTGATTATATAAGAGTGATGCAAGTATGGCACATAAGTGTGGAATAGTTCTATAATTCTATCACAATAGTTTCATAATATATCTATCTAGTAAATTTAGCATAAATTCATTATACTACAAAGAAAAGAAATTTGATTATTGAATCATTAATGAATATATAGTGTTGACACTCTTTAAAAACTTACACACCTTGGGTTGATAATTAATGTTAATCAGACTGGTGAATTTGGTAATCACTAGGTAATTATTCTGTACAACATTTTGGTGTCATTGATGGGGAGGGTGTCAATTATTATTTATGAAATTAATAATTAATTTTTTTTGTTAATGCACTATTCTACCTAGGCAGGAAAGTTGAGTGAGGACACTACAATGTCTTATGCTTGATGTCCATGTTCCTAGACATATAGTTCCAGCCAGGCCAGTCAAGTGAGGGCACTACGGTTTCTTATGCAAGATGTCTAAGTTTTGGAAGTAAACAATGCATAAGTCAATTCATGTTTCTAGAATTTACTTCTTGAAAAAGTGATTTATTTTTGAAAAAGTGTTCTTTTAATTTCTCTACTTTCTAGAATAAATTTTCTTGCTTTCTAGAATAATTTTTTTTCTTTCATTTCCTACTTTTTAGGATAATTTTTCCTACTTTCAGTAGATAATCATTATAGATTTCTAGAAGTAGAATTTCAATTATTATTGTTTTGATTTCATCATTCCTTTATTTATACTTTATTATTAAAAAAAAATCTGAAACAACCCCCTTGAACACATGAAAATGAAAAAAAACTATGTATAGGAAGGGACAAGATAACTGAAGGAGTGGCATAACATTTATGTAGAGAGATAAATTCTTGAGGAAGGTTCCTACCAAACAATCCAAAAGTTGTTGCTGAAAAAGAACCAAAAATACCTATAGCAACTAATAATCCTATTAAAGAATATACTATAATTTGAAAGAAGAAGAGAACACTACAAACCAAATGAGGTAGCTTGTAGAAGAATCATTATTGGCTTTTAGAAAGGAAATAGAAGTAGAAGAAGCATTAGATGAGATGGTAAGAAGAAAAAAAGGAGAGGAACTACATGAACTAGACACTCTAGAGAATAACATATTTATAACATTTCAGTAAGGCTTTCTTGATCAAATCAAAGGAATCTCAAGAGAATATTTAGACCCTTTATCTAGTAAAAAGACTGAGGATCAATAAATAAATGTTTATTATCATGTTGACCAAAGGATTGACAAATAGTTTGAGGATGAGATATTGAGTACCTGTTGTATCCATATCACAAGAAGATCCATCATGCATATATAAGGAGACATTATGGATGAAAATGGGACTCCAGACATAGTTACTTTTAAATTTCCTATTCTAGATGCAATAGGCATAACACAAATGAAAAACGTTCTACCCTCAACCTTGCCCAATTTTAGATTTAAATTATTAAAAGACCTAAAAAAATTATTTTTTGAATTTGATATCCTCTATAGAAGCTATGACTATAGTCATGATGCACAAGAATTGAAACTTTTTCCAACTACTCTCAAAGACTCAACACTTCGCTAGTTTATGGAACTAGGTAGTAATTTGGTCCACACTTGGGAGGACATGAAAAATAAATTTTTGGCCAAGTATTAGGAATATGTAAGAGGAAGAATTTATAGAATAAATGACATATTTAGGATTACTCAAGAGGTGGATGAATACTTGGAGGACTATGTTGAATGGTTCATGTTCATTTTATAAAAATTCAAGCAAAGTGCACTTGGAGAAGAACATTTCAAACTCATCTTCCTGAAAGGAGTTAGAGAATATTATCTATAAGCCTTATACCTAATGATTGTAAGTGATATTTCTCACCTACCATTCTCATATATTAAATAGCTAAGAAAGAATTATTCTAGATCTGCCATAAACAAAGTCAGGGGAAGTAATCTTTCATTTGTAGCTAAAAATGGCCTATCATAAAATTAGGTTAGTAACCTATTATAGAACATGAAACAAGATGTCATTAGCCATTTGGAAACCCAACTAAATAGTCTACACTTAAGATAAAAGCAATCAACTTTACATCAAGGTTTGACCATTTACTATCTAGACTATATGAAGAAAAAGACTTCTTGTAGATGTCATGAGGTTTAGACTTAAGTAGTTCACATCATAGTTGAAGAACCAAAAAATAGTAGACCTACACACTATAAGATGAGATAGTGATGAGGTTTTCTATGTTTCAAAAAGAAGGCCATGGGTTCAATGACCACCTTATCAAGGTATAGGACAAAATCCACCTTTTGCATATTTTAGCTCTTTTAATTCATAATTTAAAAATGATATTCCCAAATGGATTAGTCCTTATATGAATATTCCAATTCTTAATTATAACTAGTAGCTACATTATGCAAGATACCCCACCACCTCTTGACAACCTCCAAAAAATGTAACCTCATCTTAGATGTAAGCTTGGAAACCACCCCAAGGCCTACCCTTCACAAACTAGTGGCAACAACCCTAGAGACCTAACCATCCATGGGGAAGCTCTCTAGGAGGATATCCTCCATAATTAAAAAAAAAACCTCCTACTCTTATGCCTAATACACAAGTTACACCCAAGCCTAACCAACTACCTGACCAACCAATACAAAATCTTGAATATAAGTCATTGTAATCCACATTCAATATTGAGCCTGTTTAGTACTTGGTATACATGGTGAACATCAATGAAGTTCACCTCCATTTAGGAAAATTTCTTCCACCCCCAACACCACCCATAATAAGGGAGTCAGATGATAAAACCTTAGAAGAGAATGCTAATCCACCTCCATCACCTCAAGAACTTTCTAAACTAGAAAATAAATATATTGGTGAAATAACCCCCTATTTCTAGAATGTCTCAACATTCAATACCATACAATTGAACCTAAGATTGATTTCATGGGACAAATTAAGAACTTTTATATCAAAATCCCTCTATTCCTAACCATCAAGGATGTACGCATATATTCCAAAGCTGTTAGAGACCTTTATCTACAAAAACTAGGAAGCTAGAAAAATGATCCCAATAATATGGATGTGATTGGCTAGCTAGTAGACATCATGCTGGGGAACACCCTACCAAGGAAATATTTAGATCTAGGATACTTGATAGTAACAGTATAGATCCATTACCAAAAAATATCTAATACATTAATAGAATTGAGGGCTCAAATAAATGTAATGACAACTAAAACTATGCACAAACTACAGTTGAATAATATTTGTCCCACACATACAATACTATAAATAGTTCAAATGTTTATAGTCAAATGAAATGGAATCATTAAAAATCTTGTCATCACTATAGATTCCTAAGAGTATCCTTCATATTTCATTATGCTACAACCTAAATCTAATTTGGATGGGTACCTCATTATGTTAGGATGAACTTTGCTTGGCATAGTTGATACCTTCATCAGCTATAGAAAAGGTAACATGATGATATCCAATAGCTACCACACTAAGTAGTTGGTTCTTTATCACCCATTATAACTATTTTTTACACCCTAAGCATTCATTATGGGTTGAAGAAGATGAGGTAGATCAATCTTCATTAATTCTTATACTCATCATAGACCATGCACACACATTGGTTGATCAAGAGGAAGATACCATTCTCTCCAATATTCTTCAGCATAATTACCTAACTCATATAGATCTCAACCACTTGTAATGTTTTAAGTGCCCATTTTCTAGATTTTGGGAATTGGATAATTTTGATGAATCTGTATAAAAAATATTCCACTAGCTACTACCTCATAGCTAAAACCAAACCATATCCATCAGAAATATGTAAATAATGAAAGCACTCTCATAGCAAATTGAAATCTATCCAGGGAAAACATTACTTATTAATAACAAGTTGGAGTTAAATGTGGAAAATTACCTAGTCAACATGTTAAATGCAAACCAACATTATTTTGCATGGAATTATGAGGATATGCAAGGAATCAACTTAGAAACATGCACATATCATATCTACATAAAATAAGAGTGTCAACTAATTTGACAACCAAAATATAGGATGAATCTAACTCTGAGAAATAGTAAAAAGGGAATTACAAAAAATTTTGACTACTAGATTTATATATCCCATCTTGGATAGTGAATGGGTGTCACCTTTAGTAATTATACCAAAGAAAAATGGAGAATGGCATGTATGCATTGATTATAGGAAACTCAACACAACAACCAAGAAGGCTCACTTTTCTCTACCCTTCATTGACCAAGTGTTGGACACACTAGTATAGAAGAAATATTTTATCTTTTTGGATGGCCTTAGTAGTTAAAACTAGATTAGAATTTCTCTTAAATACTAGGAATAAACCACCTTTACTTATCCTTGGGGGTACTTTTACTTGTATCATATTACCCTTTGGGCTATGTAACACTCCTATAACATTTTAGAGGGCTATCCTGAGTATCTTTATAGATATGGGCAAAGAATGTGTAGAACTCTATATAGATGACTTCATTGTCTATGTAGAGAGACATTTGATGAATACCTCAACAACTTGGAAAAAGTGCTACAATTCTATTAGGAGCACCACCTGTCTCTTAGCCACAATAAATGCTACATTTCTTATGTTTGAAGGAATTGTCTTAGGCCACCACATATCTACTAAATGAATTAATGTTGACTCTACAAAAATTAGTATCATCAAAAACATACTTATTCCTCAAAAATATAAAGATGTTATGAGTTTTTTAGGACATGTCGATTACTATAGGAGATTCAACAAATTTTTTAGTAAATTATCAGCACCATTGTTCACCCTTTTGACAAAAGATACTAAATTTCTTTGGACTCCTACTTTTGATAAAGATTTAAAGTAATTAAAGGAATTATTGAGTACCACCCTTGTTATACATGGTCCTAATTAGAAGATTCCCTTCCACTTTCACATAGATTATTAATATACTACCCTCAAAGCTATGATTAGCTAAAAATAGGAAGCACTTAATTATGCCATCTATTTTGTAATAAAAAACCTATAGGTGGCAGAATTAAATTACAAAGTTACTAAAAAATAATTCTTGGTGCTATTTTATGATATCAACAAGTTTCATCATTACATCATAGGGTATTAGGTATTTCTTCATACTAACTATGTATCCATTTGATACTTTATGAAAAAATTAGTTGTTCTAGCTAGAATGATAAGATGGATGATCTTATTACAAGAATTTGATATCACCATTATAGATAAGCTTGGTAGGGACAATGTAGTGGCTAACTTTTTGTAACACCTACAGACCCCTAAAGTGGATACCATAGTGGATGACTCATTTCTAGATGAGCACCTATTGTCTCTCACCCTTACCACACCCTAGTATGATGATATTTCTAATTACCTTATAACATTGTTACTTCCATAGAACTTCCTCCCTAAACAAAGGTGAGAATTGATTCAAAAAAGTTCTAGATATTCATGGTTGTCTAGATTCCTTTTCTATACTAGGCCTGATTCTATCATCAAAAGATGTCTCAGAGAAGTTGAAGTTTTAGATATCCTCAAAGCCTACCATGGTAAACCCTATGTAGGACACTTTGTATCCAAGTGTATAATAGTAAAAGTTTTAAATATAATATACTATTGGCCCTCACTCTATACATATGTAATAAGATATACCTCTCATTGTGACAAATGTCAGCATATGGGGAGACCCACATGTTTAGATGAAATGCCTTTATAGCCATAGATGGTGCTTAAACCATTTGAAAAGTGGGGCCTAGACTTTATATGATATTTTAATCAAAAATATAATAACAAAGAGTACATCTTTGTCTTTACTAGCTATGTGACTAAATGGGTGGAAGTAAACGCTCTTACACACACTAGGGATTAGAAAGTGGAAAATTTTCTCTATAAAAAAATATTTACTAGATATGGTGTGACACATGAAATAGTTACTGGATAGGGACTCCAATTCGTTGATAATTTAATTACTACCTTAGTCTAGAAACATGATATTAGGCATAAGGAATCAACTCCATATCATCTATAATTTAATAGATAGGTGGAAGTCACCAACAAGAAGTTAGAAAATATTTTGATAAGGACTATTAGTCTATCTCATAAGGATTGGGAGGCTAGGCTTCCTAAAGCTATGTGGGCTTACCAAATCACATGGAACACCACTATAGACCTCACTCCATATGATTTGATCTATAGAAAGAAACTTGTCTTGCTAATTAAATTTGAGCATACAACCTTATGGACAACACTACAACTTGGAATGGATATATTTCAAGCCTTGAAAGAAAGGATTATATTTTTAAATACCTTAAATGAATATACACAACATGCATTATAGAACATAGAGCTAGTATATTAGTAGTAGATTGGATGGTATGACAGGTACATTAAAACTAGATAATTCCATATAGTAGATTGGGCCCTTCTTTTTGACTCCAAATACAAGGACCATAAGGGTAAACTCTAGAACAAATGGCTTGGTCCTTTTAATATTGACCATGTTTTTGATAATGGAGTAGTCCAACTCAAAACCATTGATTTAATGAGATTTAATCTACTAGTTAATGGACATAGACTCAAGTTGTACAGAAAATCCACTTACTCAATAATAATTTACCAATCACATATTCCAACATTTACAAGATGGATGTAATGATATGATAGATATGTGTGTTGCCTCACCAAAAAATGAGATCACCAATCCACACTTAGATGAATAAGGAGAGGAGGACATCCTTTCCCTCCTCTAGTATGATGAATGAGACCTTCACCTAGTCTTTGACAAGTCACATCTCCAAGTGATTTGGCTAGGACTTTGAATAAACACTCTACTACAAACAAGTAGTTAGAGTCAAAATAAATAAATTAATTAAAAAAAATACAATAATGAAAACCCATTTTTGGGCATTATTGGTATCTTCTAGGTAGAAAACTATCCTGCTAGCTACCCATATCTATAAAAAGGGCCTAAGTAAAAAACTAGCTTGCTAGCTATTTAAGGGTAAAAATAAAAATAAATGAAAAATAGAAAGTGAGAAAGGATGTAGAGAGAGGTAAAACCATCAAATCCAAACTATTCACATCAACATAGGTTTTCTCTAATTTTTATGGGCATTTTTGTAGTTGTTACAGGAACCTTTTGCATAATTGGCCATCACTTTACAACATGGTATGATCACTTTTATAGCTACTGTAGGTACCCTCTCATACTTATTTTCACCTTTATATAGAGTATGAAAGATAGATCCTCCTCTATATCTCACCTATGGCTTGGCTATTGGCTTTTGGTCATTGCCTGAAAGTCATTAGACAACCTCATGGAAGAATGAAGGAGGAATGGGATAGAAAATGTCATATTTATTACCTAAAACTACCCCTAAATACCAATCTATAGAGCCACAACAACTTCCCTTTCCATGTGGAAGTGTTGTAGACCAAAATTTATGCCTCTAGGGACACTCATGATTCATTTTTAGTTCTAGTGATTTTATGAAGATCATTTCACTATCTTGACAAGTGAGATATCAGATTTATTTGGCACATAGGTTCCATGTTTGAAGTCCCTACTGATTACTATAGCCAAGCCCACTAAGCACAAAACCTCCAAGGCATTAGTAGCATCTAGATACCTGTTAGTTAGTTCATGTAGATGAAGGTCATTAGGCATTAATACCCTTAGCTACCTACTTAGGATCTTCCAACCAATCACTTGGATCAATCAACTTTTCAATTGACACCTTATGGTATGACAACAATCATTTATCCTCCAAGTCTTAGACCCTTGTTCCATAAAAAACTATCCTAAGTCACATGTACATGAGTTATAGGCATCATCAATGCCTAACCATTGGTGATCTCCAAATAACTTCACATAGGGTCTACTTCACTCCAGTTCTAATTTCAAACCCAATCATTGTACCCATTAGTCATTCACATACAAATACTTTCATGATAGTACATGTATGACTCCCTAGGCATCACATCTAGAACATCATTATTAAAATGTATACAATATCTTTCATCATTGAAAATGTATTCATTATTCCATTATATCAAGTATGGTATTAATAAATAATATTTAATTATGACTTTAGTCATTCATTCAAAAAGTATATCACATCACCTCTAAACCTGCACTTCTATTCCTCATGATGATCCATCTTATCACACAATTCATACTCATTCCATGCCACCTAAGGACACATGATAGCTAAAGTGGGGGGATAATAGTACAAGTTGGAACCTCACATGCCATGGGAATGCTTGAGATGACATAATTTGCAACCTTCAACCTCACATCTACCATTACTAATCCAAACCCTGCAACCTACAAACCCCACATTAACCATTATAGAACAAACCTACTACAGGTGGATTTCCATAGGTACAAAGAGTATTTAATTTACTATTGTTTGAAGGGACTAGCATAGAAGCTAAAATGGGAAGGTTAGTAATGTGAAGAGATCCCTTAAACCACAGGCACTTATAGGAAGACCAAGCTAGTTGGGATATTTCTATATAGCTAGTTGGACCACCTATTTTGAATGGTTATAATATTTTTTAGAGACTCTTACCAGGTCATTTATAGGTTCTTTTGATGAAAACCAAGCCACTATATGTGGCATCAAAATTTTCTAGTTATTGAGACCTTAGTGACCCAAATAACTTGGCTACCAAGCATGGGGGAAAATTATTAGGATAAACCTAATTGTAAAGAAGCTAGGGCAAATGAAAGATTGGTATTAAATAAAGGAGGTGTGGAAAGACTTAGTCTACCTATAAGTGGAGAGAGATAACGTCATATATTATCACATACATGACCTATAAGGGAAGGTATTCCCTCATTTACACTATCCAATTCAAAATTTTAAATTATTTAAGACATAATAGAGTCATTAATGTTCCCAATTTCTTATGGAATATTTTGAAAAGAATGTCCAAAGAATATCATAAGGGAACTACAACAACCCTATCTCACCACTACCTAATATGTCTCATAATTAAATATGGAGTATCTTTTATCAGTGTTGACCTCACTTGGGAGTAATTTTTGGTCATATTAAAATATGCACCCCAACAAGAAGAGGGAATTGATGAGAGGGAATACCCTAAAAATCAGCCTCAACAAACTATTAAGGAAGATGTTAAGGGCACTAGTGTTTTTGATTAGTCCATAGCCATTGAAGGTCCATCTAAGACTGCTATAAGAAAGAAGAAGAGGAAAAGACTGGTTTTATTCCCTTATAACATAGAATAAGAAATCGCACAATAGCATGTCCCTTCTCCCATTATGTATTCACCTTATATATATATTCCTCCACATGATCTCCTACTAGATAAGAAGAAGTTCCCCTATCAATTGATGCATAATAGAAACAAACTCCATCAATCACCCCTACTATAAGGAAAATGAAAACCAAGGGGAATAAACCCATGATGTCAAAAAGATAGAGACCTCATCTTAAGAGATCTCAAAGGATGAAGAAAAAAAAGACCACTCTAGCTTCCTTAACCATAGCTATTAGTGATGATGAAAAGCCAAGGAAAGAGCCTAGGCTTAAGAAAACACTTGATATTTTTAAAATAGAGGAATGGTCTACTGATGATGGATCTGTTAAGGTAGAAGAAGAAGAATGATCACCTCTCCCATCTAAATTCACTAAGGAGGACATTGATCTCCTCAAAAACATTAGATACACAAAGGAGGAATTGAGAGAGGTAGAGCAACATGCAGGATAAGAAGAATTGGTTGAAGAGGTTATAGAAAAAGGAAGAATACAAGAAAACATTTCTCATGATTAGGAGTTCTAAACATTAGAACAATCTATCGAGGAAATATATGGACTAAAAAATGAGATAACTGAGCTGAAAGGAAAATGAGGCATTGGAATGCTTTTAGGAGTAGTAGGTTTTGTAGAACCCTTTAGGGACAAAGGGAATATAGTAGAGAAACCTATAGCATTATCATCTACCTTGGCCCCTAAATCCCCTGTAACAGAGTATGTTCTAGCTTTGGTACCCTTATATTAGGGATTTCCTCTTACATTTCCTAGTATAACAACACCTACTATAAAAGAGGTTATTGATGTGGATTTATTAGCCACCACTCTAGTAGAGACTGATGATCTATTGGTTTTTTTGAAGGGAAAATCTAGTAATAATCAAGCCTACCCTAAATATTTGGTGTAGAGATTTAAGGGATATGTTTAATCAAAATAAAAACATGATGAATTACAAGAAAAATTGGAATTTCATAAAATTAGGATTAGATATCTGAAGGAAAAGATTGGCAAATTACATGAAACTACTAAACTATTGATGGAGTGTAAACCCCCTTCTAAGGTATATGTTGTATATTTGGAAGAAAAATGGTTGAAATTTAGGTATGATAGAATTTATAATGATCAATATTATATGGTCTATGACCCAATATATTTATTTAATGATTATAGACATGATGATCCTAATCTTCAAGCCCAGCTAAGTGAATTATACATTCACCAGTCTGTTGTACCTAGTGATATAGAATGGAATCCCAACATCTATTTGGGGGATGCCCTATTAAATGAATTTTATTCAATGTTTTGAATGAAATTGAAAGAAGAAAACAAATGGAAGGATACCAAGAAAAGGAGAAAGAAGCTATCTTGATGATTAAGAGTGAACAAAAAGATTTAGATGTTGTATTGGAAAATGGATCTCATGTATGAACACAAATTCTCCACAAGAATGGGTTTTTAGAAAGTAGGTGGAAGTTTAGAAATACTATTTGAGTCTCATGGAAGGAGATGGAAGGCAAATGTTTGTTTCATACTTTCATAGATGGGAATAAATCTCAGATGCATTAAAAATAAATGAAATGTACTCCCCTAAAAACATTAGGGAAGCCATCTATAGAGTATACTTGTATATTGAACTTGTCAAGAAGTGGAGAATATAATGGTTGTGATTGATGTTTCAACCCCCTATATTTTCATTTTGAATTACTAATTGGGATGGAAATGTTCCAGTTGATAGAGAGATAGAGAAGAAAAGATGGGAACACATTGAGAATGCTAAAGGTTTTTACATCTTATAAGGGTCAGGCTGTCTTGAACCCCTAGGTTAGAAATTTTTATGGTTTTAGAATGTGACCAAGGCTTGCTTGAGGTTAAGTAAGAGGCTAAGTATGGGGGAGTGATGAGGCCACCAATTATTTACCTTTATGGCCTCATACATGCTTAGTTTATGTCTTTTTCTATGTAAATCCCATAACTATCCATCACTAATGCAAATGAATGAATGAAGTTATGATTTTGTATGTTCATTGATATATATATATATATATATATATATATATATATATATATATATATATATATGTTATGAATGATTGATTCTTTTCATTGATTGAATTATATTGGTGTGATTTTATATAATAAACATTTAAAAGGTCATGAAAGGTTGTAGGATCTTGATAATCCATTAATGTTGTAGGATGCCCATAGCAATAGTAGGCCTCACCTATAGGTTACCCATAACCACTACAAAGTTCTTGTAACAACTATAAGCTTCACCTACAGCTTTCCTATAGCGACTATATAATAGACATAATAACTATAGGATTCACCAACATGTTTTCTATAGCCACTACAAAATACCAAAATCAACTATAAGCTTCACCTACATATTACCTAAAACCACTACATAGTACTTGCAATAACTAAATATTTGACCTATAAGTTGCCTGTAGCTAGTATAGAGTGCTTGTATCCACTATGAAAAATAGATTCATTATTGAGGAGATATTGTAGACACAAACAGCTATCTTGGGGAACCAAATGAATGATTAGGAAGAATCTTAGTTGTTGTATGTATTCCCTAAATGTAAGGACACAATAGATGTGTTTCCAAAGATAGGAAAGACAAGGATAATGAGAAAAGATAAAAAGAAATAAAACAACAAAATATTATGCCTCGTCTCTAACCCAGTCAAACCTAAAAAAGTAATTTTGGTTACTAACCACTTAAACATTTACTAGGGTAGTTTCTATGTATTTTTTTATTTTTCCTCATTTGGTGTTTTTAGTTAAGAGTTAATAAACTATTTTTTGTATTTGAAGGCAAAACCTAGATCAGAGTAGGAGAGATAATTTTGAGAAGGTAATAGCAAAGTTTTTTGAACTATAGCATTTATATTCAGAATTGAGTAATGCGAATGTTGAATTTATAAGAATTTTTTTAACTCTCTTGGAGAAGGATTAGAGCTCAGTTCTGAATGAGGAATGTCCCCTTCAAAATGATCTACTATGACTATCATGACCCTCTTTAATTATTAGTGTGTTGTGTAAGTTGATTTTACTATTAATTTGATTATATAAGTGTGATGCATGTATGGTACATAAGTGTGAAATATTTCTATAATTCTATCATATTAGTTTCATAATATATCTATTTGGAAAATTGAACATAAATTCATTGTACTGCAACTAGAAAAGCATGTTGATTTTTGAATCACTAATGCATATATAGTGATGACACTCTTGAAAATCTTATGCACCTAGGTTGATAATTAATGTTTAATCAGATTGGTGAATGTAGTAATCATTGGGTAATTATCTAAACAATAGGGATCCCTATTCACATGGTCAAATAGAATATTAGAGAAAATTTTAATCCAGGTCAAATTAGATAGATATTTAATTTCTTTAGATTAGATACCTAAAAATGTCTTTTAATTGCAATATCTCTCAAGAAGAGGCTCTAAACATAATCCTCTAGAGTTGGTTATTGATGATAAATAAATAATAATAATAACTACTTTTAAAATGGAACATATATTCTTTAAATATTGAGAGATAAAATGTATAATTCTAGATTGGTAATAAATTATGTAAAAGGATCGACCATGTTAAAAGGATTAACACTCTTCATATAATGAAGAGTGTTAATTTAAATACAAGGGTATGGAGTAAGGAATTTTTTGTCAATGTGTTTCACAAAAATAATAGCTAAGAGATGAATTATCCAATTTGGAAAATTGGATGGTTGTTAATGCAAGTGATCATCAAACATATCTAAAGGAAAAGAAACTTCTATGTGAATATCATTTTTTGGTGGTTATAGATGAATTTTTATGGTAGTATAAATATATATCCATTTGGGTAAAAGAGGGGGATAAAAATACCAAAAAAAATTGACATGACTATTTTGAACATAGAGTTTACAATCATATTAGGGAGTTAAGGCATCCAAAAGGTGTTCTAATCTCTAACAAGGAAATCATCAAGGAGGAGACTGTCAACTTCTTTAAGAGGCTATTTGATCAAAATCATAGATGCAATGTGGGGATGGAACATGAGTTATTTCATGAGATTACTAAACTTTTAAACAAAGAGGAAAAATCAATATTAATATCCCTAACTTGAAAAAATGAAGTAATGTCTATGGTTTTCCTATTGAACAAAGATAAAGCACCAGGGGTTGATGGTTCCCCTTTGATTTTTTCCAAGCATTTTGGGAAATTATTGAGGATGATGTGGTGGAGGCTGATAATGATTTTTTTAAGGGTTCAATTTTTTAGGGAATTTAATAACACATTTATAGTTTTTATACCTAAAAATGAGGGATTTTTTAATTTTTTTAATTTTTGTCCTATTAGTTTCTGTAATGTTGTCTATAAGATTTTCACTAAAGTAATATCCATTAGACTATAACCTTTATTATAAAACATCATTAATAATCAATAGGGAGGCTTTATACTTAGAAGGAAAATTTAGGATGGCATATTTGTCATAAATTAAACCATTCACTCAATGATAAAATTAATCAAGTAGGCATGATTATAAAATTCTATATAAATAAAGCATATGATATATTGGATTGTAACTTTTTGGATGGAGTCTTGACGAAATTCAATATTAAAGATAAAATTAGAAAAATCTTAAGAAGATATATTTTTATTATTATATTTTTTTATTATGAATGGGGTTCCTCAAGGCTTCTTTAAGAGTAGGAGAGGGATTAGATAAAGTTACCTTATATATCCCATCTTATTAATAATCATATTTGATAATATTAGTAGGGAACTAATGACAACCATCATTAATGGAGAGTTAAAGGTCTTTAAACCAACAAGGGATATTGAACCAGCTTTACATTAATAATTCATTGATGTTAATATCATTATTATATTTTTTCTATTAGGGGAGCCAAAGAACTAAAATGAATCATCAAGAACTATGAGGAAGCCTTAAAGTAGAAAAATAATTTTCATAAAATGTTAGTTTCTTTTAATGACACTGGTTCAGATTTGAGTATGATTAACACAAAAATAAAAGAGCCAAATATAGAGAATAATTAATAAAACATTATATTTTTCACACAGTAATTATATTCTATATCTTACATTCATTTGGGACATTATAAATTTATAATAAATTATTCCTATAATCATGGAGAACATATCTCCACTAATATCTCACTCAAATGCCTATGAATATTTGAACTAAATATAACAAAATATCATATCTAACTATATTCTAACCAAATAACAACTAAACTATTATCATAATATTATTGTAACAATATTATGATAACCAATTACTAACCAACTAATAAATTCTAATAACTAATCTATCTATGTACTATTATTGTAACTCACAATAATAACATAATTGATAATAGAATATTTACCTCTTATAAATTATCCAAAGGTAAAACCTAATTCCTAACATTCCCCCCTTAGTTTTTAGATGGTGTAAAAATCGTCACACTCTCACCTACAGTATGCTCACCCATATGACATGCCCTACTATTTGGCTCATGACATTGATCCAAAGAATGGCTCACTCCTTCCATGGTTTTAAATAAGTTTACCACAAAATTTGAAATTAACATGAACTTCATCAACTATCGACCTCTAATTTTTTTTTTAATCTACCATTGACCTTTTCAAGATCTATGAACTATCTTACATAAGTGTTTTTTGTTATTTCGCTATATTTTTACATCATGAAAGTATATTTGGAATTTATCACTAATTAAAATACTTGAAAAAGAATGTACTTCTATTATTATTTTCATAAATAAAAAAACATAACTAAAAAATCAAGCCACAAATTCATCATGCAACCCCATCACTTATGGCTGACGAGAGGTCACAATTTGACCACCTTCTTTTGTTGCCTCGTCCTTCAACAAGTGAAGTTTATTACTCAACAAAAGTGTCAATGAAGCTCATATGAATTTATGTTTTACAGAGATATCTCCCCCATATTTTGGATGTCACATACAATCAATAATGCATTTGGCTATAATAACCAAATGAAATAAAAGGACTCTAACTCTTAACTTATATTATAATGACTAAAAAAATAACATACATAAAATGACTCTTTGACATTTTTAAGAATATTTGATATCGACACATACATGACCATTTCAAAAACATTTATTATTCTTTGGATATTGATATTTTCAATATCAATTCTAATGTCATAACTTATAAAATAATTTTTTAATCTGCTTTTGTCAGAAAACTTTTGACATTATCTCAATGACTTTTAATGACATAATCCAAATGTGACTTATTACCTATAACAATATTCATAAATAATGTAATCACTTAAAGACTATAGAATTTATCCCAAAAATTCTAAATCTAAAAATAATATGATAAATCAAAACATTAAATGGGCATTAGATAACTAAAACTAAATGACTCTAAAAACATATCAAATAAATAATACCTAAAACTAAAAGAGTATAATAATGACTTTAGGCATGACTTGTAACCTTGAATTATGGCATGTGAATGAAGATGTAGAAGAGCACTAATGTAATGGATATCTTGGGAATTTGAATACTTTTCATGAATAAAGAGAACATAAGCACATACTTTTATCCCCTTATTCAATATATAGAAAATAACTATAGATAAAGGGATTATTTTCCAATATATATCTACAAATGTTTTATTTTGAACAATGATATACAAAACTTTAGAAGCTATTGGGTAAAATAAATAAGAACCAGATGTCATTTGAAAAATCCAAAATTGAATCTAATGTCTTCACACAAAAAAGCTTTGACTTATTTCACCATCTCAGCTAGTAGTGAATCTATTAGGTGGTTATTTAGGTCATGTTGATAGAGATCCATGGAGGTAAAGAGAACAAGTTACTAAATGTAATATATTATTAGTTTCAGAGCTCTAAGATATATTTGGATTGTAAAAGTATAATGGCTCCACCATGTCTCTCTCCCTTAGCATTTCTCTTTGTAATGTTTTTAGCTCCTCTCCCATGATCACATTTATAGTAGTTTAACCCTAAAACTTACCATTAAAGGGAAACACATAGTTGAAAATGATTTTATGAAAAATCCACATATCATTGAATAATCTTTTTAATGACTACAATATTTTCCAATGAATTATTCACCCAAATACCTTAAGACAAACAAAGCTACCTTAAAAATATACAATAAAATAATGAAATTACTCTACATTATATAAACTCTCCATAAGTATCCTTTATCATTATCTATGGAAGTCAAGAACTATAATGTATATATCCCCATATAATCTCTTAGGTCTCCATGATTGATCTAATAATACCCACTCTGATATTAGATAATGAGACTGGTTTAGATCTAAGTATGATTGACACAAATAAAAGAGTCAAACACATAGACTAATTAAAAACATATTATATTTTTCACATCATAATTATATTCTATACCTTATATTCATTTGGGACATTACAAATGTATAATAAACTATTCTTATAATCATAGAGAACATATCTCCTATAATATCTCACTCACATTCCTATGAATACTCAATCTTCTATATGAGTAACACATAACAAAATATCACAACCAACTATATTCTAACCAAATAAAAACTAAAATATAATCATAATATTATGATAACCAATTAGTAATGAAATAATATATTCTAATAACTATTCTATCTACATATTATTGTTGTAACTCAAAACAATACATAAATAACAATATAATATTTACCTCTTGGTAGATATGAAAATGTAAAATAAGATAGATAAATTTTTGCATTATCAGATTAAATAAATCTTATTCACTTACCTCATCATGCCTACATCTTATAGGAAACTTTCACCATTTGAGTGGAATCCACTTTTGGAGAGATTTAAAAATAAGTTAGATAGGTATAAAAGTAAGTGTTTATCCCATGATAGTAAAATTACCCTCATCAAGAGTATACTCCAAATCATCCCTATGTATTTAATGTCCATGTTAAGGTTACCAAGAGTTGTGATAGATAAGTTGGAAACAAATCTAAGAAGATTCCTTTGGTCAAGTACATAAGAGAAGGATAAATTTTACATAGTAGCCTAAGATAGAGTCTAGATTCCTAACAATAGTGGGGTTTTAGTATTAATAATATATAAGTGGATGAACCTATATCTTAGAGCCAAATTAGTTTGGCACTTCATAAATTACCCAATGCATTGTTCTAGAATTTTTTAGACCAAATTCTTGGAGTCTAGAGAGGTTATGTGTTTTTTGGAGGATGATTAATTTATGAATTGGTCTATTTTATAGAATTTTTTGGTCACCAATAGATATCTAATTATAAATGGTTGCAAATGTAAAATTGGTAATTGGAAAAAGTTAAGATTTTGGGAGGATGCATGGGTTTTAGACCAGTTACTTAAAAATGTTAAACCCTAGAATCAAGTGAGATACATTTTACATCAAGAATATGTTAATAAATTTAAAGATTGCTAAAATTAATGGAGTTAATAATATTTAGAAACAACTAAGGATTGAAGTTGTAGGAGTAGAAGATAATTTTATCATGAAAGAGCTTAATGTTCTTCTCAATTATTTTCATATCCCTAATATCATGAAAGAGGATGAGTTGGTTTTGAGGGAATATTTTTATGGTGAGTACAGCATGAAGACAAGATATAAAATTTTATCTAATATTCTTATTGTGGACACTCCATAGGGAAATTTTGGGATAGATATCTAATTCACAAAATCATATTTTTCCTATGGTTGTCTATCTAGAATAAAATATTAACCATACATAATCCTAAAATAAGGGGTACGATGATTGTGAATAGGTTCCCATTATGAAAAGTTGAGAATGAAACCATAGTCCATTTATTTATTTTTTGTCCCTTTTATTATAATGTTTGGTGATTTATTTTAGAAATTTTTTAGATCTATTAGGTTTTAGATCTTTCAATTTTATATCTATGGCAGGCCTATAACCCTCCATTTAGAAAATGTCTATCAGGTATATATGGAATCTTTATCTTCCTCATGTGTTATGGAGTATCTAGAGGGGGAAATATTAGGATATTTAAGAAAAATAAGTGTCCCAAATTATTAGTGGAAAGGAGGATCTGTGATAAAATTTTAGGGAATTTTGAAATCATCCCAACTTCTAAACTCAAGGGCCTAAATGAGGAATGAACTAGGATTGATTCAAATTGGTAGGTAGAGATCCAAATTAATTTAGTTACTAGATATGTAGCTATAAGATTCATTAAGTGGTTGCTCCCTTCTTTAGGTTATGTGAAACTTAATTTTGATGGAGGTTATAAAGTTAATATAAGGGCTTCTAGAAGAGGATTTATTCTTGGGGATAAGAATGGAATTTCGGTGGTTGCTTATGTGGGAGGAATGGATAAATTAACCAATCACTAGGCTGAGGATCTTGCAGCCTTATGGGGTCTAAGACTAGCCAAAGAATTAAGAGTAATGAAATTAGTGATCAAAGGTGACTCA
This sequence comes from Torreya grandis, assembly GCA_037957365.1. Classification (NCBI taxonomy): domain Eukaryota; kingdom Viridiplantae; phylum Streptophyta; class Pinopsida; order Cupressales; family Taxaceae; genus Torreya; species Torreya grandis. Next base: position 673,132 of record JARHVA010002781.1, on the reverse strand, counting down.
CTAAATATTATCAATTTACCATATAAAAAATATCTTGTTATTTGGAGAGTTTGTCACATTATTGAGAAAGATATGTTGATTATTTAATCCTTACAAGAAGTCACAATCCAACATTTATATAGAGAAGGAAATTTGGTTGCTAATTTAATTTCTAATGTTGGATTTTACTAGCTATAAGTTCTACCTAGATAAGTTTGTCTTTTGATTGACTCAGAGGCCTTATTAAATTTTTAAGTTCTTGCAATGATTAAAGTCCTCTTTAGTTTATTTATGAAAATGTAATTATTGTGAATTGATAATGAGAAATCTGACATAATACTTAGGTAATCTAATGTGAATATTAATAATGATATGGAAAAGGACATTAAGCTACATATATCATGTATCGTAACTTTTAAGTCAAATGAAATTCACGTGAATAGGATTTGAAATATTATTATTAAGGAGCCTTGATTGGTTTTCACATTATACTATATTATATCAAGTCATTTGGGAGTGGTGGGGAACTAATTAGAATATATCTTATTATTTTAAATTATCTAATTAAAGATATGGAGGTTTAGATATGGTATAGGTAGGTGGGTTGGTAGATTTCATGAAAAGAGTGGAGGGGCATGATGTACACTTGTCAAATAAAATTTCTAGGGATTGGAATAACTAGGTGATGGAGTTCAATGAAGTGACTATTGATAACATAAAAGAACTCATTAATTATGTAATAAGCCTAAAAATTGAAGTTACAAACATTTATAAAACTGGTAGGGATTACATAGATAAAAAATCAAAATTCTTGTTGGGAGGGGAAAAACTTTCTCCCCTACATAATGGTTTTGTAAGGGAATATTTTCCTCATATATTTATAATGAAATAATAGAGGAGGTGATGTTATATAGAATACTAGAGGGAAGACAAAATGTAGTGACATGGTCTCATTTATGTTAATTATTTCTACCACCACATCTTGATGAGTTTATCTTTTTATGTTGTACTCATTGGAGAGATCCATCATGGATGTTAAAAAGGGAAAGAATAAATAAAAACTACACTAGGAGGTCATTTTCATGATCTACAAATATTTTAAAGGCTAAATTGAAGACCAAGTTGTTTCTCATCCTAAGTCAATAGGGATTTCCTCTCGAGTGGCATTAACCAAAGGCTGAGAAGTGAACATAGAGGAAATATGTAAGGGACCACTATATGAGGAAATAAAAAGGATGATATTAATCTTAGGGAAGATAAAATTGTTAAGAAGATTTATAAAAAGGAAGAGGTAGTGGAGGATCTTCATATTATTTAGATAGTTATAATATAAGAAACAAGGAAAACATAAGAATACAGTAGGGTTGGGGGTTAGACCTAAATCAATGGACAATTATAACTAAATTAATATAAACCATAATGATGATTTTTATAAGGTTTTTATATAGGTTGATATGTGAAATCATGATTATAAATGTCAAATAAGAATTGGATCTATAGATGTCCATCCTAAGGTGGTTTATGAAGGAGCACTTGGACTTGAAGGAGTAAGTAAGGATTTTATATACTAAACATGAGAAATTAAATAATATTGTTAAAACCTTCATTTATTTTATCCAATCATTCATGAAGCATAGCCTAAGCACTATAAATTATCTTAGATGCATTTTGGATGCTACAAAGCAAGGAGGCAAAAGAACTAAATGCAATGAATTTAATAGGGAGGTTGATAAATACAAAATTTTCCACATACTTTAAATGTATCTAAAAAGGATGGCTAACTTCTAAAAAATGGCCATGGGTGACCGAGGACATTAGTTGTTCTCTTGCTAGTTTTGAGCTATTTTTGCGATGTCTTTCTAGTAATTTTCAACATTTTGTCCTAATAGTAGACTATCATGTTTATTTGGGATTTTTGAGTCATTATCTATATATTTTTATATAGAGTCAGGTCCTTAGTTAAATAAAGTTTTTTTTACCCATAATAAAAAAGATATTCCTTTTGATGTAATTGTTGATTTTTTTTTTAAATTGTTTTTTTGTAAACCATGACCTAATTTATTATTATATTTTAATTTAATTCATTCAAGATTATCCATGATAAATTTAAAAAAAATTATCAAAACTTTTTATTTCTTATTTCCTTATGTATAAGCAAAAACAAGGTATCACAAACATCGATGAAAAATTATCATAGTTTCTATTTGTATTACCTTTATATATAAGTGTAGGAAAAATACTAAAAATAACCATGCAACATTTATTTTGGAAAAAAAAAGACAAATATAGGCATGGGAAAAATATCATAAATATCCATGCAACATTTAGTGTAGTAAATTTATCACACATGTATCTTTGTAACATCTAGTGAAAATAATTTATGACAAATAAATTCATGTGACAATTTAAACATTAACAAGGAACAAGGTGCGAATTTTTTTTGAACAATAATTCAAATTAGGAGAGGGGTGATGGAAATAGTGTTTTTCATGGGTAAAATTAGGAGATGAGGGGACAACACATGTGCCCTTCTAATGAGGTGGAGTAAGACAAAGCTAGGTTATGCCCCATGTTGGACTAGATCATTCTGAGCCCTGAAGTGAGTTTAAAATATGAAAATACAAAGGCTAAAATGAGCCTTAAACATGATAAAATAGAGGATAAAATAATGGAAGGTGGGTCTACTAATGGCATTTTAGGTAAGTTTTATTAGGAAAGTAAACTTAAACGTAAAATTTTAGAATAAGAATAAATACAACCCAATGTATAACTAATGATATCTAAAGATGATAAGGGATTTATTAAATAAGTTTTGGATTCTTTGATCAATAGAGATAAAGACTCAACAAGGATGGATAGTTCCTTGGTGGGAAATTTTTTGGGGATAAGATCCAACATTAACATTTTTAATAAATGGACTAAAAGGAAGTTGTCTCCAAAAGGTCACCTAGAGATCTCTACCATGGCTAATGAATTTTTGTTGATTTGATTAAATAATGAGGATTGTGTGTCAATATTGGTAAGATATCCTTGGTTTCTTTGTAAAGTGGTATTATTATTGAGAAAATGATAGCATGTGTTTGAACTAGATAAGGAGGATTTAAATTTAATAGCCATTGGTTAAGTCTTCTAGGCCTTCCAATAGAGTTTTGGAAATAATAAATTTTTATTAGTGTAACTAATACCTTTAGTTATTTAATATATTTTGATACTGCTACTAAATCCAGGTCAAGATTTTTGCATGTTAGTTTTTTTGTCAATTATTTTGTGAATCAGTAACTTCCTTCCTCTATCATTTTTAACAATGGAAGAGGAGAGTGGATCTATAAAATTGAATTTGAGGATTCTAATTTATAGTGTAATAATTTTAAAAATCTAAGAAATTTATCAAAACTTTATCCCTATATAAAATAAATCACATTCTGAAATGTCTATCAAGGATATACAATTTTGGCTTGAAAAGGATATGGTAAATAGTTTTATTTCAACTGAAGTAGAAGACATTAAGATATAAGAAAAAAATAAGGGTTAGCATAAAATTTTATAGCATCCATTGTATTATATTCTCTATGTTTATTAAGAGTAATGTTTTTGATCCATTCCAAAAAATTTGGAAAGTGAGGTTACTTACAAGAATGTAGGCGTAGATAAAGAAGTAAGTAAAGAAGGACTACAGTCTCTAGATAAATAGGAAATAATTTAGGTTAAAGATAATTAAGAACTAGATTAAGGTTATTGAAAGGTAAACTCCATTTTTCAACATGTTTCATTGGATAAACCTTTATTTTAATCATTAATTATCAATAAGTATGAATGCATTGATAACTTAAATGAAACAATGCTAAATGATCAAATAGTGGATGTTAAGGTTGTGTATTGTTCAATCCAAAATGATAATTATATAAAATAATAATTATAAAATTATTTTCAAGGATTGAGTTCCCATCCTCCCTTAGTGAATATCTTTAATAAGAAGGAGACCTCAATAAGATACATGTCTTATCTAGTATAGGATCCCTATAGAATAAGAAAGGTAAATAATCTATCACTACTTCCATGACAACAATAAGGGGATCTAAGTGAATAATTTTAAGATCTCTTCTAAAGTATTGATGCCCCTCAAAAAATAGATTTATAAGATCATAGATGGTGAATTTTATATAGTACATAAGCTGTGATTCTTGAAAAAAGGAATGAAATCCCAGCCCAAAAGATATAAGTGAATAATTTTTAGGACTTAAGAAAGAGTTATAGTTCAATTGATTTGGTGATTTAAGAAACCAAAATGGAGGATATTTTTGTTTAATTTAATGTATCTAATATGTTTAAGGATTTATATTTTGATCATGTAAGTTCAAGAAGAGTGTTTAATGGTTTAGTTACTTTTTGGAATGATAAATTGCTTAAAGGTGACGTTGTGATAGAGAGTTCTCATCACTTAGCTATTATTTTATTTGGTAGAGAATATGGGGTCATGTGGATATTTTGAAATATATATGATCCAAAATTTATTATAGGTCATATGAGATTATGGGAAGAGTTTAAATCTTTTAGAATGAATTATAATGGTTTATTATGGATGATAGTAAAAGACTATAATACTCCTATTATTTTAGGATAAAAGGTAGGAGTTATATATTTATAGATAATATAGAGGATATAGCTACCTTCATTTGTGATTTTATTTTCCTATATGTATATCTCAAGGGATACACATTCACATGGACTTATAAGAGAAATGGAAAAAACTTGATTCAATTCAGATTAGACACAGTACTAAGTTCCTTTGATTGGTTATCTCAACAAGATTTTTGTTTAACTTCCCTTCATAGGATTGGATTTAACCATAATCATATCTCTTACTATGGATGTTTTGAGTAATAAAAAATAAATAACTCCCTTCATGATAGAACATATGTGGTTTGGGCTTCCATATATTCATGATAAAATTATAGAATGGTGGGATCCTGACACTCAAAAATCATCAATGTTCTATTTAGTTTCTAAAATGAAATATGTCAAAAAAAATTATACTTTACAATAAAGAGGTGTTTGGTAATTTTTTACTTCAAAATGTTAAAATAAAAGAGAAATTGGTTATTATTGAGGAGTAGGCTATAGTTTATGGTTTATATCAAAGAAATCTACAACATGAGAAGATCGTATTAATTGAATATCATATGATGGTGGATAGAAAGGAAAGATTATGGAGAAAAAATTCAAGAACAAATTTGATTTAAGAAGGTGATACAAATACCAATTTATTCCACCTCACCATTTTGAAGCATAAGGATCACATCATAATCAAATAAACTAGAAAGGATAATGGGAAAGTTTGTAAAAATGTTATTATCATTAACGATGAATATGTTAACAACTTTAATAACATATTTAATTCTAAATCAAGAACAATTTTTTTGGTGGAACTAGAAATTCTTCATGAAAACTCAGATCTCATAAACCAGGATGAAACCTTAGTGTCAATCAATTATATTAATTAGATGAGTTAAAATGAGCTACCTCTGTTCTTAATAAAGATAAGGCACTAGGCCTGAAGGTATAAAATCACCTTATTCACCTTCAAAATAAACCTTAATAAGATCCATAGGGAGGTTAAAATCACAATGCCCTCACCCCCCTTAGGGATTTCCATGGTAAAATCACTCCCAAACCAACCCTTGTTAACAAAGTGATTTAAATTATTCAAAATAAACCTCTTATGATTCAAATTATTGACATAAACATAAGAGGTATCACACCTACCATTAGTTATAATAGATTAGTTAATCCTACCTTACATTTAAAAATGTTTTGTAATATCTATAAATATTGGGTCAAGTTAAACACTTTTTATACTACCAAGATATTAGAAAAAACCCTCTCCAAATATGACTTAGATTGGTATAATCCACTTAATTACCATTATATCACTATCTTGGAATATCCAGTTAACTCTCTAGTACAAGATTTTCAAACTAATGACCTCCTTAAGAATCCCTTGGCTCATTTTATCAATTCCAAGCAATTCAAATCCAAAATAGTACAAGTTTTCATCAAAAGGTGGAAGACCTTATCTAATAAGTGTGAGCATACCATGGAATATGATAATATATTCCATCTACTCATTAATTCTATTTATCCTAATTTGTAATATCTAGTTAGGACTCTCTCTCTCTCTCTAAAAACTTTAGAAGAGGCCCTCAACCAAGCCAAATGCCCAAATTTTCTCATGTGTCAGTTTGAGCCATCCCAACCTCCTATACGCACTCGTATGCTCCTCAAAAATAAATATCAACATGCTACCAATTATGGTTTCATCATTTATATGACACCATTCAGAATATTAAATCCATTACTCCCAACCTTGTTATAAAGCAAGCTTCACCTTTATATAACACCTCTAATCTTCAATTCCCTAAAATAAACAACTTTAATGTTATTAAGCCATTATCCTTAGATGAGATCCAAACTAATCTACCAAGGCCTCTCCCATAAGATCTTGACCCTACTCACCCTATGAAATCATGGTATGATCCAAATAAATTTTATTGGTTTTATGCAAGTTGGGGTCACTCTCTTCAAACATATAGGAAATTATGTAACTTAGTTATGGATCTCCTACTTGTTCAATGTTTTAATCATAATTAAGTCATTCATAAATGCCAAAAATCATATGATATAGCCTTAAAATATCATGACACACAAAGTAAAAATCAAGATTTGAATGAGGCTAATGTTCATCTTTTCATCCACAAAGACCCTCTTCCTAATCATCAAGACAATAATGACAAGCCTACTCCTTCCACCAAAAACATTGAAAGTCTTATAGAAAAAACTCCCAAATAAAATGCGGTAAATATGATTAATATACGAAGGTTAGTTAATTTCATTGATTCACATCCTACACACATGCACTAAACATCCCAAAGTTTTTTGTGTTATCCAATATTCTTCCCCATCTCACCTAACAGAGTTGAGGCATAAGGACCTCATTTATTTCCTCAAAACAGTTCAAACACATCAATTGGATAACATCTCTCACTCTATTTATACCACTCCCTAAATATCTACACCCATCGACCTCACTCTTCAACCTTCTAATAGTATTTATTTAAATCTATAACAAGACAAACCTAAATCAACCACCCTATCCTCTCAAGACAATCAAATAATTTATCCCCAAACTAAACCAACCCATCTTATCAACACAAGTTTACATGAACTTATACTCTTCCTTCCTAGGAGATACTCTAATGTTATGCACCTCTCTCTAATAATCCACCCAGGGGTTATGATGAATGGGGTCATATTGTGTAACTTACCAATCTACCATCTCGAAGACCATTTTTTGAACTCATGCAAACTTCTCCATGTCTTTGAAATCACCTGATGTAACTATTATTATAAATGAACATACCTCATCCTCCCCTCACATGACATGAATCTACCTTATTTGGGTAATAAATTAGTATCTTATAATAATGTGAAGAGATTTATATACATGTTGATGAAATAATGGAATCTTGTCTATCCATCAAATTTATTATTTCTTCCATGATCCCTAATGATATTCTACTTTATGTGTATGATCCTCAACTCTTTATAAGAATCCAAATTTTTGATATCTAATTCAATCATGCTTTGATTAATGAGGGTTAAATTACTTGTGTTTCCTCCATCAACATCATTAAAAATCTTGGATATTCTATGTGTAATCTTAAATCCACATGCAACACATGTCAAGATATGATTGAAGGAAAATACCTCTTTTAGGTTGTGTGTGGCTCCTTATTACCATCTCACTTATCACTATTCAATTGAAGGTTCTGATACCCAAATTTCACATTTCCTATAATATATTACTTCGTAGGCCTTAGACTCATCGCATGAGGGCTACCACCTCTTTTACCTACCAATGTGTGAAGTTTCCCCATAATGGTGATATCTAAAATATTTATATAGATACCATCCCTTATAATTTTTAACAATTAAACTAATGTGGTCTATTCAATATTTCAACCCTTGAACCCTTGTTAAGTGTTCCACTCCAAGAATCTCAATGTTTCAATTTTCCCATCAACTTTACTTGAGGTTTGTCATGGTCACCCTAAACTCATAGAGAACATACCATCTAACTTATTAAAATCTAATGATGATGAGACAAATGAGATAAACATCAAGATCAAAACTTTATATCTCTCTCTTCATCTGATTTCCAAACTTCTAGTGTCATTGAATTCACATTCCCATCAACCACTTATCAAAGACATACTCGTGGTCTTAACCAAGATTTAAAATTATATTCATCACACAAATTTTGATGAAAAATTCATACCAATATACACCATGTACCTTCATACACCTAATTATGTTGATGGTTATACTTTATATGATCCATTTCTTGGAAGTCTTTTTCAGGATAGAGATGTTGAGATCCTTCATTATCATTCTTCTTTGTTTCAATATTTACATCTCTCTTATCATATTTTATCTTATATAGTTCTTAATTATAGTATTACTCATCTTATTTGTAGGGTAGATATGAATAATTCACATGGCACACCTAAAATTTCCATAGATCCTCTAAAGATCATGATTATGGGTCATGCTATGATTGATCCCTATAAATTTTCTAGATACCTAGATCCTTATAGCCTACTTCCCCTATAGATGATTGCTAATTCCCTTAAGCCATCTATGCATCTTGTGTATCCCTCAACTGAGCCTAATCTAGATCCTACTCCTGATCTACACTTAGTTGAGCCTCATTTTATATTTGATTATGATTTTCCTTTAATAAAGCCTATCCTAGTCTCTCCACCATCTTTACATCCCCTTGGAAATATCCTTATTCCTTTAAAATATATTAATCCTTTACCTACATAATGGGACAATAACCCTTACTATGACATTTATAAAGTTTATAATCATTGGAATAGAGACTACTACTTATACTAGACTTTCTAGCTCTTGATTCTCCTCTTTTTGTTAGAAGACCCACATGGTCTACTAACAAATATATTTATTACTTCCATGATGTAAAAAATCATTCCTCCACCCATGTTTGAAATCTTTGATAATATATCAACACATTTCTCCCTACCCTTCCTTATCCCAAAGATAAGGATATGCCTACTCCCAAGTTATTACCTTAGTGTATTCTTAAATATGGAGAGGTATATTATCTTTATCACCAGTGTGAGACCCATCAAATCAATAATTATCATATTCTCTAGAAACATCTTCATCATCATCTCATGATAATTATTATGCCTACTATTACCCCTCTCATATGTCACTAACATAATAAGGATCCTCCTTATTCACCTATGGCTCCCACTCCACCTATGGATCCTATAGTACCCACACCTTCTCTGTTACCTATAGTTCCTTCTTCACTAGTGGTGTCATCTCTTTTTCCTATAGCTACCATTCCTATTCTAGAATATTTCCCCATTATTGAGTATTTTATGCACAAGTTCCCTCATGATCATGATCCTTCAGTTATACTTATATTTTTTGTAGAGGATATTTGATGAGAATTCTTTTCATAGATTTCCATGAGGATCAATGAGACTTCTATTATATTTAGAGTCCAACTTCATAGAGACACATAAGATGTTATGGATTATATTTATGGACATATTTATTAATATTTTTGAATACATCATGGTGTCACTTTCATCTTGATTATGATTTTAGATTAGAATTGTTATCCACTTCTATTTATATCTTATATCATTTGAATCTGTGTCAAATTTTGCTTCACTTATCTATCTTACATGGATTTATATATTTCACATTATGTGTTGTATATGGTTTCATTTATTTCATATTCTCTTATAATTTATTTTTTTGATTTCCATGATTACATGCTTATATTCATGAGTTCATTTCTTTTTTATGGATGTCTTTATAGTTTATCATGATTGTTCGCTACCTTATCTTAGCCAACACAGATAATTATTATGACTTGATTATAAATTACTAGGCTCCCCTTAGTAATCCTTATTTATCATGTTATTAGTTATTAAACAAGTCATATAATTATAATTATCTATCTTACTAGTCCACTTTAGATCTCCCTTTATTCCCTTATTTCCTTTCATAAACTAAGCATACACATGGTTAAAATATGAGATAACATAATAGTTCATAAGTAAGCCTAAGTGTTTTAGTCAGTCAAGTCTTTAGTTACTTAGCTTCTTTTATCCAAAGTCTAAATCTCATTCATGTATATAAATTTTATCCCTCATGTTGGTTATTCCAAATAAGTATAAAGGAGGAATCTTAAAATCCATAAAATTTTAAAATCCAAATCATTTAAACAAAATGCAATGATATAAAAGGTAACATTCAAATTTTAAAAGTCAAATCACACTCAAAGATGTGATTCAAAACACATCTAATTAGTTTTAATCAAAGATCAAACTCCATAGTTATCCTCATGATAGAGTCGAGGACCATTGGGGTGTGGCAGGCTAGTCGACTGGAAAAGAATAATAAAAAATCATTTAGTGCTACCTACCTTCTCACATAGTTACCCAATCTTCATAGTAGATTGATGACTCTATAAGGGATCATGAGGAATGGGAACATATTATGAGAAGGTAGGTCCATTTTAATTTTTTTTAATACAACCAACATGAGTCA